>JAHRHZ010000076.1:4538342-4560562 GCA_024137785.1 Ginglymostoma cirratum
GACTTGTCTGCCTCCTCTCCACCTATCCTCTCCTCTATCCACCTCCCCCTCCCTCCCTATTTATTTCAGAACCCTCTTCCCCTCCCCCATTTCTGATGAAGGGTTTAGGCCCGAAACGTCAAGTTTTCCTGCTCCTATGATGCTGCTTGACCTGCTGTGTTCATCCAGCCCCATGCTTGTTATCTGAAATAGTTCAATGTTATTGTGACTTAAATTTCTCAGTAGAAACCACTTTACATGCAACATTCCCTTAATAATAACCTACAATTTTCCCTCACAACCACTTTCTCGATCGTCCTCAGGCACTTCAGCCTAAATCAGTCTCAGTGCAATCCCCTTCACATGACCTCCTTCCATTTGGATTTTCATTAGCATAATCCGAAATCCCAGCATTGGACCGCAGAAATCTCACCATTAACTGTGAAGTGCCCTGAAATAATGGACGCAGTGCATCAATGTGAAACTTCCAGCTTGGATAAATAAAAGTTCATTCTTCATGCATGGTCCTTCTGCTTGTAAAAGTAGATATCAACTTCTCAGATATCCTGATCAGAATTCTTCCTTAAGCAGATTAAATAGTGACTCACTACATTTAGAGTTTGAGAGAAGTTGTTGTGTACAGATTGACATTTTCTTACATGACGGCATTGAATTGGATAATTAGAACACTGGGATGTATGACGAAGCTGAAATGTAAACACAAGTTTTTCTTTACTTCTAGAATATAGTTATTCTCAGGTTTATGCGTTTTACATTGTTATTTTCAACTGGAAAATATTTAACAAATGCAGAGTTACATTTGTCTTCCATTCAGCTTCCAGAAATGCATCACAGGCAAATGGCATGATCATGAGGAGACACCTTGGGCCATTAGGTCTCTGTAAGATTTTTAAAGTTTCTTTCTGAAATTAAGACCTGGAGGTATCTAATTTCATCCAGCTAAATGTCAGCAAAATTAAAAGAACCCAAATTCTCTTCAGGCCAGCTTCCTTTTGCTCATCAAGTAAAATGGGGCATTTTCCCATTCATGGGGCACATGGTCCACATGCAGATTCTGTTGTAAAACCAAAGAGATTTATTTCATCAAAGCTCCAAATTTGTAACATATGGTAACATAATTATTCTCGCCAAGCATATCGCAGGGAATAAATTCTCTTAAGCTATGGGTGGAGGTAAATTTGGAGCCATGCGTTTGGAAGAGAGGTGCAGGGTGTACCAGCCACTGTCTTCCCACTTTCTGCTGATCTAGGTCTGGGGCTGAAAGTTTGCAGCTGACTTTCCCACCTGAAGACCAATTGAGGCCAATAATTGGCAGGCAGAGATCTTGTCATTCAAGGATACTGTACAGTCAGTGGACTTGCTGGCAGCTTACTGAAGGGTCCCTCATTCACCCTGAGCTCAATCAAGGGGCACAGCATTGTGCAGGTGTGCCCTGTTGAAACCCAATCCTTGCTCTTGCTTTCAAATCACCTCAATTTCCCCGTTGAAAATGACACTTCCTGCCCCATGAGCCCAGTCTTGTCCAGGCTTCTTTCTATCTGGCAATCCATTGGCAATCTTCATGGAAATATGGTATCAGCAGTGGCCATTGTTCCCAGTTATTCTGCCCATCATGGAGATCTGTTGGCCTAATATTGGCCAGCAACTCATGGGGGCAGGACAGGTAGAATAACTGGGAACAATGGCCACTGCTCCCTAATATATGGCACTTAATCAGACAGGGAGCTAGAGGCTGCCCAGGCAAGTGTCTGAAATTCCAATTTATATGTGCTCCATGGAAATATTTCCTAGTGCCTTTCAAAGAAAAACTTGAGACACATATTTTTTCTAAAAGTCATTAACCCTAATTTGAATTGTTTCAAACAACCCACTCCTTTATAGTACTGCTTGCGGTAGATCTCAAGCAATTGTGGCTAGAGGCTGGCTTTTTCATTAGCAGTCTGATTAACCTATTCTTTTCCAGACTGAATTCAGCCTATCCCAGTTAAAATCTCTCCAAACCACTGCTATTCCAGTTAGAACATCAAATTCAAACATCTCTTGTTTTACCACAGAATCCCTACAATGTGGAAACAGGTTATTCGGCCCAACAAGTCCACAACAACCCTCCAAAGGGCATCCCACCCACACTCACCACCCTACTGTATCTCTGCATTCCCCATGGCTAATCCACCTAATCTACACATCCCTGTACACTATGGGCAATTTAGCATGGCCAATCCACATTAACTGCACATCTTTGGACTGTGGGAGGAAACTGGGGCACACGTAAGGAAAGCCGCGCAGACACAGGCAGAATGTGCAAACTCCAAACAGACAGTCGCCCGAAGCTGGAACTGAACCTGAGTCCCTGGTGCTGTGAGCCACTGTGTCGCTGAAAGATCTGATAAAAGTTGTCACTTCAACCAGTGGGATTTCAAGGGAACTCGTTGGTAATGAATGTGGGTTAGAGATTGGGCTAGGTTGCAGACTTGTTTCTTGTGCCCAGCACATGTTCAATGAGACTTTGTGATATTTGTCCTTCCATACCATCTACTGGATTTGGCAATGAAGAGTTAAATATTTAATATAATTAGCCAAAATCATCACATATTGTTATAAGAATCAAGGAATATGAAGATTGAGCAGGAAAGTGGATCTGAGGTTAAGAGTTAGCCATGGTCTTTTTAAATATTTGAGTGGGCTCATGGAACGCTAACCTTGACTAGAAATTGGGAGCAGGTGTCGACCATTTGGCCCATCAAGCCCATTCTGACATTCAAAATTATCACAGCTGATCCTCTTTCTCAATGCCATTCTCACTACGACTCTCCCCATTTGCCTTGACACCTTGAACCTCTAGATATCTATTCCTTTATTCCCTAAGTGTATTTAATTGACCTGATTTCACAATCTTCTGTAGTAGAGAATTTCTCAGGTTCACCATCCTTAAAACATTTCTCCTCATCAGGAGAAATGGTTGATTTCTGGCAAAACCAATCTGGTTCACTAATGTTCTTTAAGGAAGGAAACTGCTATCCTTAGCTGGTAGGGCCTGCATGTGACTCCAGACCCATAGCAATGTGGTTGACTTTTAACTGCCATCTGGGAAACTAGGGATGAGCAATAAATGGCATCTAGCCAGCAATGCCCACATCCCATGAATGAATAAAGAAAGAAAATGGCAGATCAAAATACTTTACTGTGTGTCCTGAAGCTATGATCCAATGTTCTAAACCTCCTGGTAACCAGAAACATTTTCCCTGCATCCATTCTATCCAGCCCTGTTAGAGTTTTACTTCATTTGTTTTCTAGCTGACCTGTTCGGAGGTGTTAATACACACCTCTGGAGCATGTACGACTTGAATCTGGACCTTCCAGTACAGAGATAGGGACACTACCACAAGAAGTTTGGAAAATATGTTTCATAGAACATAAAACAGTACAGCACAGTACAGGCCCGTCAGCCCATGATATTGTGCCAAACTTTTACCCTAAACTTAAGGTCTATCTAACCTCCACCCCTACCTTATACTATCATCCATATTTATAGGACATAGAACAGTTAAATCCTTCCTCGTTCTTCCAAACTCCAGTGAATACAGGTCCAGTCAATGTAATCTCTTCTCATGTGATAAACCTGCCACCCCAGTCTGGTGAACTTTCACTGAACTGCCTTGAAGACAAGTATATCTTTTCTTATTTAAGGAGGCCAAAACTGTGCATATACTCCAGGTGTGACCCATCCAAGGCATTGTACAGCTGCAACAAGACTTTCTAGCTCCATACTCGAAATCTCTCACAGTAACATCCAAAATACCATTCGTTTTCCTACTGCTTATTGCACCCGCATGTTGCGTCCTTGGTTTCAGCAGCTGGCGTACAGGGACACCCAGGTTCCTTTGTCCATCAAACTTTAAATAATACTCTGCCTTTCTGTTTTTCCTACCCAAGCAGGTAACTTTACATTTATCTACGTTATACTGCATCTGCCATGCATTTGCCCACTTAGTCAACTTTTTCAGATCTCCCTGGAGCCTCTTTGTATCTTCTCCACCCGTCATACACCCACCTAGTTTTGTGTTTTCAGTAAACGTGGAAATATTGCATTTGATTCCCTCATCTAAATTATTATATATAGTGACTAGCTGGGCCAAACCACTAATGCCTGCTGCCTTCCATTCCTGTATTCTAACCAGCTCTCAACCCATGCTAGTATATTACCCTTGATCACATGTGCTTTGATTTTCATTCTTCATGAACAAATGTTGATACCAAAGGCCAAACAGCTGTACCTCAGTGATTGGGTTCCCCAGCTCTGTTACATCAGTGCTATTCTCAACATGTACATTAGAAATACTAATATACTATGATTTTCACAAAAAAAACAATGAAAATCAAATAGGATTTTCAAACAGACCCAAAGGGTGTAACTTCATAGAATCATAGAATCTATGATTCACCTTGAAATAGGCACAAAGACTGCAATTATGATTAACCATTCCCATTGTCTGTAATGCGGCTAGAACACCAATACCACATCAGCAGGTAGCCTGCTCATTTCAATAATTTATAAATCAAGTCAGTGTTAATCATTCATTGGAAACATGCACCAGTAGGTGTCCACCACCAGACATTGTTAGCGTTACTTAAAGTTAGCCTGAGCTGCTGAATCACAACATCTGCATTGTGATCAGTACAAGTGCTGGCAATTGTGCAGCAAGTGACTTTGACTTGGAAGCAGTGAATATTAACACAACAATATCTATTAAACTGGACTCATACCTAGTATTCATATGCTGTACCATACTCTAACCACAGTAGCTCTGCTGCAAGCCTGATATCTCACAACTTGCCCACACTGCTAGCTACCCAGCCGTGACAGCCCCATCACTCCTACAGCCTGTAGAACACTCACTGGAACATTTCCCTCTCTATTGCAGGACAAAGAGCACACATCATGAGGCACCAGAAGCTAATGATCAGACTGCATGTCCTGTTACTCCAGAGAGGATGTGGTCCTGGCCATTATTAAAATGGCCATTGCTATGAGGTGAGGCTGAAAACATCAAAGATAGCCACGTTGTCATACCTAAGCACACTTGTCACATCCTCCTTTCTTTCATCCCACGCCTATACACTGCAGTTGATGTGAGATAGTGATGACATGTAGTTAACTCATAATCTGTACAGAGCCTCAGTGGCCTCCTACATATAACAGTGGATAGGATTCTACCAAATATCATAAATATCTCCAGGTTCAACCCAGTAGGAGCCAGACATGTCAAAGTTATTCACCGGGGTCACTTTCTCAGTTACTGGAAGTGCAGTCCTTGTCCATCTCTGAGGCTGCAGTTGTTGCTACAGCAAATAGCTGCCTTCAATTATAACATGCTTCATGAAGAATGGACATAGGAACAAAGGAGTAGAAACAGCAATGTGTTGTCGGCACTTCAAGCCTGCACAACTATTCAACAAGGTCATTGCTGATCTAATTGCAGCCTTAAATCACTCTCCTCTCTGTTCCTGTAATCTTGACTCCCTTGCCTAGCAAAGATTTGTCAAACTCAGCTTTGAACAAATTTAAAGACCCAGTTTCTTCAACCGTCAAGGGAAAAGAGATCTACTCTACAACAACTATCTCAAAGCAAACAAAATCTTCATACCTCTCTCTGTCTTAAAAGGGACAATTGTGTCTCCTCATTTAATCCCACTAACATGAGGAAACATCATCCTGGTAGCCGTCATTTCCAATTCCCTCAAGATCTTAAATGTTGCAATAAATTGACCTCTCACTCTTTTAAACACCTTGTTGATATTTTGCACACTTGTATATATATGCCTTGTATAAACATCATGTACATATTGCTCCTTCCTGAAGTCCAGGAAGGCAAATTGGTCTCTGAACAACCTGGGCGGCTGGTGCTTCCTGATAAGAACCATTCTCTGCTTTGACTCAGATCATCCCCCATCAACCCCCTGTCAGCTTCCAGCAGCTGGTTCTATTTGGGTTGGATTTTGTTCATGCCCCCAGTTATATTCCATCCCAGGAGCAATGAACCTAGGGCTTGGAGCAACTGCTTTAGGCTGAAGCCTTGAGGTCAGCTAAGCTTCCTGCACTATTCCTCCTGCTACACCAATCTCTGTAACATTTTGCACTTTTAAACGGCAACACGAAGCATCAACAACTTCTGGGATCGAAGCAGAAGCCAGAAGGTATCAAACAACAAGAAAATGCAAGCAATTGATAATCCCCTTAACTAGGTCTGACAGAGGGTCTGTCCTGCTGCTGAATGCGTATTTAGCTAGTTGCTGTTAAAAGAAGGCATTTGCTGGAGTGGTACAGCTTTAAAAGAGCAGTGCTGCTGTCAAATCAATATTGTACATGATGATTGATGAAGTAATCTCCCTGCTCTGTCTCCTTCAGATGCCCATTCGCAGTGTATGTACTTACTTCTTCCCTGATATGGTGAACAATGTGATTTGCCCCAAACGTGACACACTGCAGATCCCCAATTGGAACTGTCAGGGCAGTCATTGCATCTAAAAAATAGGACGTAAAGGATCTAAATTTCTTGTCCAAATTACCTAATGTTTTCCTGGAATTACATTCAAGGCTGAATCTCACACTTTTTGGCTAAGTGCAAATTGCATCGAATTTTTTGGAAGGATTCCCACACAACACCCAGCAAGATTATTCACGTACCTTACCAAACATGCCTTGCCAACAACTTATAGCATCCCTCAAACCTGATTCTATCCTGATCCTACCACTTGCCATTCCTGGAACAACCCGTTACTCACCGAATATCTGTTGAAGGATCAGGATATCTAGTGCCACGCTATTTTAGAAAGGCCACTGTGCATCCGCACGAGCAATGATAGTCCAATATTGTCCTGCTTATTGACAGGCAGAATCTGAACATGGCAGAGGACAACGGTGCTCTAATTCTCCGACAGGGGCCTGTATGTTCTGGTCAAGGGGAGATCCAAAGAGGACAGCAGAGGTATTACAGTGGCTCAGTGGTTAGCACTGCTCCCTCACAGTGCCAGGACCCCGGCTCGATCTCACCCTCGGGCAACTGTCTGTGTGGAGTTTGCACATTCTCCCCGTGTCTGCGTGGGCTTCCTGTGGTGCTCCGGTTTCCCCCGACAGTCCAAAGATGGGCAGGTCTGTTGGATTGGCCGTGCTAAATAGCCCATGTGCAGACTAGGTGATTTAGCCATGGGAAATGCACTGTTATAGGGTAAGAGGGCGGGTCTGGGTAGGACGGTCTTCAGAGGGTCAGCGTGGACTCGACAGGCTGAATGGCCTGCTTCTACACTTTATGTTTGTAGGAGGCCACTAAGCCCGGTCTGAGGGTGCCACCTGAATTGGTTCCATCTCAACAGTGCAGAAGAATAGCCAGCAATGCCACAAGAAGGTCAATGACCTTTTCAGCCCCACCAGAGGCAGTGCCATACTTTTCTCTCTGTGACCTCATACTACCTCTGCTGCAGCACCCATCTGTCACCCAGGTTTATGCTCACTCATTTCTGTAACATCTTCCCTCAGTCTTTTTCCCACCTCCCCCAATCTCTTACATTACTGACCCCTGCATGGCCTCTGTGTTGCTTACTCACTCACCCAGAACACCTCACCACCTTACGACCACCTACACCAGCACTAACGACTGTGCCACCTACTTTCATCCCACAAACCCCTGGGAGAAAAGGGCAGGTGGAGGGGGTGCCCAGCAATTGATTCCTAAACCCCAAGGAAGAGAGAATCCTGGATCTTGCAGGAGAAGACTGAGACTATTGTTATTGGGATGCTGAGGTACCTATGTTTCACTCTGGAGAGTGTCCTGAGAGAGAATTCTGAGGGATCTGACTATGTGGTTTCTCCTTGAGCCAGGTGCCTCCTGGCACCACCCTGCTTCCATGTGAGGAAGGTGTACCTGTGGCACACACCAGTTTCACCATCCACCTGCCATCGTGCCTTCGGTCCTGAGAGCCGATAGCCGGGTTGATCCACCTGGAGTTCAGGTGGATGTGCCTCTCCAGTAGACACTGAAGGTGCTGGACTTGGTCTCCATGGCAGCCATCAATTTGTTCATGGAGGCAGACACACAGTCACATGAGTTACTGCACTCCTGCAGCCTCTGGGAAAACAAGAGCCATTGCCTCCCGTATACCTGCCTGCTGCTCTTGTTTACCAACTGAATTGTTATCACACCTCACTCTGCTGCAGTTCTGACAGGAACGTCATTGTCAACATTATTCGTTGCACATGACTTCTAACCACTAGATGCAGCACCTCATGTACCAGTGAGTTGTCCACCATCTCTGTGGAAAAATGGCCTTCTCTGTCAGAAGCCAACTCCTTGATCTTTGAGAACCAAGGCCTTGGAAGAAGCATTGGCAAGGCTGTCCCCTGCACCCCAGACCAACTCAGATATTGACACCTCGTGGGAACATTAGCTTTAGAAAGAGTGGGAGTAGAGTGAAATCTGGCGAATACCTCACTGTCACAACCCTGTAGTTGGCCAAGGAAACTTACCCCAGGCCATTGGCATTCGGAATACTGCCAAAGACCTGGCACCTACTCAGCTGCTGGCAGGAGAGAAGCTTATGGTATCAGCAAAAAGAGACTTCATTCACATGGACAGGGAGGAACAAGAGCAGCAGACAGGTATGTGGGAGGCAGTGGTTCTCATTTTCCCAGAGGTTGCAGGAGTGCAGTAACTCATGTGACTGTGTGTCTGCCTCCATGAACAGATTGAGGCTGCCATGGAGACCAAGTGCAGCACTTTCAGTGTCTACCGGAGAAGCACAGCCACCTGGACTCCATCAACCCGGCTATTGGCTCTCAGGACCGAAGGGGGGCGGTGAAACTGGTGTGTGCCACAGGTATACCTTCCTCACATGGAGCAGGGTGGTGCCAGGACGCACCCGGCTCAAGGAGAAACCACACAGGCAGGTCCCTCAGAATTCTCTCTCAGGACACTCTCCAGAGGCGGCTGGGCTCTCCACCTTCACCCTGCCTGAGCCTCTCCTTGGAAGTTCAACCTGAGGAAGATCCACTTGCTTCTGCCAAGAAGGCCTTCAGTGTGTCAGGCCCTCCAGATATGAATGCTGCAGGACTCACTGAACCACATCTCCAGGGGCAATGAGCTCCACTATCAAGCTGGCTCCCTCCCATCCCAGCTGCAGATCCAGGACTACGCTGAGACATATTGAGAGAGAGAGGAAGAACAAAACCTACTGAGGCCACTTTCATGGCACAGGTGACAATGCATTGTATATGAATTCTCATGTTTGTATAAATTTCATTGTTTTGGCCGCACATCAATTTGTTTGACTGTCCGTCTTAGGCCAGAACGTGACTGTGCCAGCATGATACCCATACAGGATGTACTATGGATGGATGTCTGCCCTGCGACCCTGCTACAACATATGTAAACAAGACGAACAAGGTGCTCACAAGGCAATGACGGCCCTCATCAAACAACATCCTAATTCTTCCTATGACCTTTGTGTCTAAAAGTGTCAATGCGAATGAAGTGCTCAGCATTGTCTGGGACAGGCAGTTGTGCAGCAAACAGAGAACCAATGTTTTCGAATCACCAAAGATTAGGGATCCTTCAGGTTTGTGTCCTGTCCATGTATGATGTTGTTTTGCTTGAAAGGGCCTCACATCAGTGGGTCTTGCAGCCCCTTTCCTCATGGTTTGAGACACTTAGCCTCCACTGACACTGGTCAAGCCGTTTTCCTCCCTATCGCACACTTTGGATTTCCAACAAGATGGAAAGTGACAGTGGACACTCTTCGGTCTGTGGCTTCCCAGCCTCCATTTCTACATGCCAATGGTGCACCAAACACACAGATCCCCTTCCTAGTAGCCCTCATATCCTTCACACCTCCTCAGGTCTCCACCATCCTGTCTACAAGAGCATTCACCTGCCCACCTTCCCCCAACCCCTGGCATACAATGTGACGATGCAAATTGTGGTCATACACCATCTCCCTATGACCCCTTGATGCAGGATGGTCTTGACAATGGATGATTGTCCCACCCCCAACCCCACATGACCCCTTTCCCATCCATGCTGTATTATATCTTCCCTTTACAAATACAGTTGACCCCCCTCACAACCATCAACACCCTTCCCTCCCTAGCCCTGCACCAATCCTGCAACCCACAATTCCACAGCCTGCAGCAATGGCCTGTCTCACTCCCTCATATACCTTTCCCTTTAGTTCCTCCAGACACAGCAGACTGACCATGGCCCACTTCATTGTGCGACTAATCAGACAACCTTGGACGAGAGATGCCCTGATCCTTGACTGATATCTGTATACCACCCTAAAGACTGAAGTCACCAGGTACACACAATGACTTCTATGTCAAGAATCATTAAAAACTAGCTTGATCAGAGCAATTTGTAAGAAAGGAAGCTGAATATTGCTGAGGTGAGGTATGCCATTAATAAGGCATTTAACAATATACAGTCCCTTTTCATTGTCAAGTCACTGGTGGCTAGCGAGAAACTAGGTTCACCACTCAGCAAAAACATAGAAGATGGAGCAAGTTATTTACAATGCCAAGATAGACATTGCTAAACTTCACAAATTTCACCATAGCTCACGTCACCCAGACCGCTATAAGATTCTGCTCTTAATGTTTGTTTTGATTTTCATGTTTGATGAAAATGATTAACACAGGAAGCCAATGAAAACTAAGGAACTTCAAGTATTCAAATGGTTAATAAAATCAAACCTATCCTTGAGGATTTTTGAAAAACTTGGGTAATATGTCTGTTATGACATAAATAGAATGACTAATTTAAACACAGAATTCTCGTTTTCACAGTTCAGCAAGAAAATCTTCTGCTATCTTAGCCACAATCCCTTTGGACCATCTGTTCAAAACCACACTGTCCCAATTCAATTTCGTAAAATGTTAACCACTTTGATTCTGCTTTGTACTTCATTGGGTTTCAAAACTTCACTCTCAGTTTCAAAGAACCTGGAGATTTTACAATTATTTTTATTATCATCAGAGAACCAGTTTTGTAGTTCTAGCTGTGAACAAAGGCTTCAGACAAAAGAGCAGATCCTGCATCTCATAATTAAAGATCATCTCTTTACCCATAATTTATTTGCGCTTACAGCTAGCTCAACCAGGAGCTTGTGAGTGGAGTGATGTAGTGAAATAGTGCACAATTATAACCCTTAAAAAACAAAGCTGATAAAAATGAAAGGAAGGTGGTTGCTTAAATGGTGAAGATCATTTTCAGCTACTTTGTCAGTATTTGCGAAGCTTGCTTGGAAGGAAGCGGTTGCAGAGAAAAACATGATAAAGCAAACCAACATAAATTGCTAATGAGCAGAATGCTCCATCAGTTGAGTACAAGGAAGATGGCCCTGTTTGGAGTTCTAGGGCATCCAACCAACACTACTGAAGTGCACAATACTACTCAAAATATGGTCAGAGTATTTAGTGCCATACAACATATCTATAGGATCTGACAAGTTACAAAATGCAGTATGATTTGTCGAGTCCAGTACGGCAAGATTACTAAAGGGTACCATATCGGAAGTAGATGGGCTGAGAACACCTTTATTCTGCATTTCAAGAATGTTTCTCATAGCAGAACAAATAAATCATTATCTTTAAGCCTTTGAATGAATATATTTGCATATAAGACCTACAGAGGTGGAACAGTACAATTTTTCTCATACTGACCAGGATAAGTAATCAAAAAATTATATACTATCATGAAAATAATCATAAATATTAATGAGATTAGTAAAAAGAACAGATTAAAAGTTGAAGCGCAAACCTTCAAGAGTTTCCTTTATGTCCAAACTCGAGGGGATAAAACTGAAAACTGAGAAGAGGCCCCAAAGCGGTGATGTATTCTCATTTAAATATTTATTGCATTCATCTTCATCCTCAGTAAAGACATGGCAAAAAACAAGGCTAAATATTCCTCCTTAGTGTTTCTGATATGTGAATTGAGACAAAGCCACTTTGAGGCCTGCTCACCTAATTTTGTAGATGCCGATGCCCATAAGGCGTTTGAACACTAAGCACTGCTGATCAAAAAACCTACTCTTCTAAACAAACCCATCCTGACACAATCAACAGAACACGACTTCTAATATCTTATGGAAGCTTTTATTTTTATATGAAAACTAAAGTAAACCAACTGATTGAAAACAGACAGTCTACTGTTTGTTCACTGTCCAAGCTTTGTTCTCACATTCTCTTAAATTTATTCAACCTGTTTTAAGGCTAAGGGAAAGTAATTCAGTTGAGACAAAAAGTAGTTGAAAGCTTTTATAAAAATACATGTACAATAACATATATCTAATTTGATGCAGAAGTGTGCTGAATTCCAAGGAAATTCTGTGCAAAGTGAATGCATGAGTATAGAATTTCTGTTTTTAACATTAACTGTCTACATACTCACTGTAATTGGGAGTTTTTACACGTGCTTAGCTGAATCTTTCTTTTTTTGGAAATGGGCTTATAACTGGAAAGCAGAAAAATATTTTAGTGTCTATAATGCTAAATACAGATAAGAAAATTAACTGAGCTTCAAAAATATGAATAAAGCTAAAATGAAATGAGACCAAAGGTAAAACTTAATCCTTAAATTGCAGGGAAAAAGGGCAGCGATCATCTATTTTTCAGTCACCACTGTACCATTAAGTACTTCTTTATCGTTGCATGTTATTTTTATGTATAGGGATACAGGGCCAAAAATCTGGAATATATGTTTTGATATTCATTCTGGCTGCATAGAAGCAGACAAGAAAAATTAAATTGCATATCTTTTTTATTTCCAAGAGCTGCATAATGTCTAGGATTCTGAATCCATTAATTTTAAGACAGATGTAAAGAAACAACCTACGATATCACTCATGTTGGTTAAGTAAACAACTGATACACATAAATCTTGTACGCAGTTTTGATCACAGATTACTAAACAATTAACTCAACAATGGAGCCAATCAAAATGATATAATCCAAGTCTTCATTCTTGTGTTACTTATGTGGAACTGAAGATTTTATCAATTATTTTTCGTAAAGTTTTAAGTTTAGGTAAACATAATTGGATTTTCAGTATCACTCAGGGCAGCTGACTTATTTGCAGACTACACCAAATAATTTTAAAGTGGCAAATAAACATTGTGGGAAGAATTGCACAGATAGTCGTTTAATTACAAGATAGCATGCAAGACTCAATATGGCTGTTTTTATATTAACACAATTTTCCTCAGTCGAGTCAAGCTGTTCTATATTTACTTGCAAAGAAACCTCATAACGACATCAAATACTTTCATCTATATTCAAACCATCTTTTTTACTTATTCATCAAATGGTTGCTTCTCAAAGCACCAACAATGTGGTTATGCACCGCCCTTGGCTGTCCAAAGAGTTCCACGTAGCAGCAAAGCAAGTTGAGTTTTGAAGATAGCAATATCATTTTGGTTACAGTCAATTATTACACATCACTGGACAGCACAAGAAGCCCAGAATAGAATAAACCTGACAGAAAATTCCGAAATACTGGCTGCTAAACAACATTGACTGGGCCGTGAATATTGAAGTAGTAACAGTTTATTAACCAAACATTTGGCCATAAGCGTAAGAATTGGAAAGGGTAATTTATTTTAACAAGAGGGTCTTGGCTCGTGAGTCATTCTGACCCTCACAGGAGTTAATGCTTTGGTAGACTGTCAATTATCACAGGATTTTGGCTCCAATCTATGAGACAGATCCCTGATTTTTATGCCAACCCACATATGTCGCTTCAAATACTCTATATCATACAGTTTTAAAACCACAGCTATTCTGATATAAAATAACAATGAATGAACTAAAATGCACTCTTAATGTTCTAATTATGTCACCATGGACCCAGTACTGAGGCCATCCAATCTTCAAAAACCTTCGGCAGCGCCCTTTTGTGTCATTTCTTGCCAACATTTTCCTTTAATTCTCTCTCCACGCAAATCCTGATGTTAACACTGGCATTTCTCCACTCACAACATATATTTCGTAGAAGGATTGTTTGAACAATTTATTTTCTATGTTATCTTTTCTTTGCACAAATCAATAATTTGCGCTTTGAAAATACCTTTTAATGTACAGTCATTCGAAACCAATGACAAGTTAGGAGAGAACACGGCTCCAATCTGTAAAGAATAGCATAAGTCAATGCAGCAAAATTGAATGAATATCAGGATGCACACAAAAACAACATATTTTCAGACTTAGAATATTTACTTCTGCATTTTTATTCAGTAAAACTGTATACATCTACTATTGTTTCAGTGCATTGCAAAAACCTTCAGGAACAAAGGGAGTCTTCATGCAGTCTACATTGGTATGACATGAACATGACAGAAACAAACATGACAGTCAGACTAGATCTCATAATTGCAACGAGGTAACTTGTCAGATAATGTTTTGAGTCTGGTGCCTATTCATAATAACTGTTAGAAACTGAAGTGAAGGTGTGTGTGTGTGTGTGTGTGTGCGCGCGCACACACACATTTGTGGAGCCCAGAGAGAGACAGTTTATAAAACAAGGAGATTATGGATAGCAGGCCAAGACAGAAGAAAAGCTGAATAAGTGATATTAAGAGCTAAGAGTAGGAGAAAATGAATGGGCTGTACTGAATGTAACTCATAGATTGTGATAACAGACCTACGAGTAGGTGTTAAAAACCGAAAGAACTGCAGCTGCTGTAAATCGGAAACAAACACAGAAATTGCTGGAAAAGCTCAGCTGGTCTGGCAGTACGTGTGAAGGGAACCCAGAGTTAACGTTTGGGGTCCAGTGAATCTTCCGCAATGCACTTCTGAAGAAGGGTCACCAGATCCGAAACATTAACTCTGATTTTCCTTGACAGAAGCTGCCAGACCTGCTGAGCTTTTCCAACAATTTCTGTTTTGGTGTCTAGGAGTAGGTGATAATGGATGACTGTGCTGAAAGCAGCCCATGTCATAACAGGACAAGAAGTGGGGTGGGTAAAAAAACATGGAAGGATGGAATCAAGTTCTAAACTTATTGAAATCGATATTGAGTGCCAGAGGCTGCAGGATGCCCAAGCTGGAAATGCGATGCTGTTTGTTGATCTTGCACTGAGGCTCACTGGAGCCCTGCTGCAGGCTGTGACAGAAATGTTGGCCAGAGAACATGGTAGTGCATTGAAGCGGCAGCTAATTGGAAGCTTGGGGTTACGTTTGCAGACAGAACATGGTTGTTCTGCAACACACTCATCTAGTCTGCATTTCATCTCCCCAATGTAGAAAGATCCCATTGTGAATAGCAAGTACAGTATACTAGATTGAGTGAAGTGTAGGTAAATAGCTACTTCATGTGGAAGATGTGTCTGGAGCCTTGGATCATGAGGAGGGAGGAGGTAAATAGTTAAGTGTTATACTGCAAATGAATGGGAAAGTGCCATGGGGGTATGAAGAGATGTTGGGAATGGAGGAGGACTGGGCCAGAATGTCCCAAAGAGAATTGTCCCTGCAGAGTGCTAACAAGGGAGGGATGGGGAATGTGTGTCTGGTCATAGCATCCCATTGGACATGATGGTAATAATGGCTTAAACCCTTTAGATGTAGACGCTGGTGGGGTGGAAAGTGAGGACCAACAGGACCCTATCATTGTTGTAGGAGAGATGAAAAGAGGTGAGGACAGAAGTGTGGAAGATGGGTCAAACACAGATTAAGGGCCTGTCAACCACAGTAGCAGGAAATCCATGTGACTAAGACAACATTTGGTACATTTATATTATGTAATAAATGGAAAATCAAAATGATGCTGTCAGTGAGAACGGGAGTAACTGCAGCTGGGGACAAATCCTGTGTGGAGCATTATTTAGTCCATATTCGATCAATGTAGGTCTGAAGAGCAATCTTTTAATGACAAGCGTTAGCCCCAGTTATCCACTATATCTTAATTTTTCCTACAATATGAGGGAGACAGTAGCAGAGTGGTAATATCACTGGACTGGTAATTCAATGGCTCATGCTAGTGCTCTACGGAGAGGAGTTTAATTTTCACCAACATGGCTGGGTGGAATTTAAATTTAATTAATGAACCAGGAAGATAAACCTAGTCTCAGTGATGGTGGCCATGACAGCTAACATGGATTGTTGTATAAACCAACCTAGCCTTTACGAAAGGAAATCACCGACCTGTGAGTTCAGTCTGACAACAATGTGCTTGACTCTCAAGAACAATTACAATTAGCAAATACTGATGGCCTGGTCATGAGAGAATGAAGAATTCAGTTCTCAGTTTGTATCAGTATTAATTAACTTTCCATTCCATCCTATATACAACTTCCTGGAGGAATTCTTGATGTTTTACTGAGTCTGGTATTAATACCTGACCTGCACATAAGAATTAATTCAATGTTCAGCTTTTCACTTGCTTGGCTTAATCCAGCTTTTTATAAGTAACACAAAAATTCAACTACAAGATAGTTTGCATATTATTTTTCTAGATTAGGCCAACATGACTGGTTCCAGGTAGCCTGTCAGTGGTCTTCCAGGTCTTCTTATAGGCCAAACTACACCTCTCTATCCATGCCCTATGCCCCATGTATCCTCGATGCCAAACTATGTCCCCTGACCCCACTACATGGTCCTTCGATCCCTCCATACCAAGCTCTTAGTGAGCCCCATTGTTCTTCATACCTTCCATGCCACGTTAAACTGCTTCCATGTCCTTTTACCCACTGTGCACTGTATAAAACCAATGAACCCTATTGTAAGAATACCATGTGCATTAAAGTATGTATTGATATCTTTCCATTCTGGAGAAAAGTCCTTATACTACAGGCTAATAAAATTGTTGATTATCCAGGGTCTTTGAAGTATTAATAGCAGAAATTACAGGCACTTGAAATCTATTTATCTTGTTTAAAGAGAGATTGTGAAATTGATCGTAAAGTCAAAAATGTCAATCAAACACTGTTTTGCTGTGGTTCTGGTGCTTCAACAGCTTTGTATTTATTATGGCTTATTACGTATTTTTCGCTGAGAGCCTAGATAAGAAGAAAGTGGTGCTGATTACTGAGCAAGTTGACTCCGATTGCCAAAGCATTGCCATAGAGATAGCAATGGAGAACGAAATACTCCCCAAGCTCCTGGCTAATTCAAAAATTCAGCAGACTTGCTTTATTTGCAGTGAACAGGTTGTTGCATATCAACCTGTGTCACTGAGTAGCATCCTTTTCTCCTGGAGTATATTACATTGTGATTATCTGAATTTTGTGTTCTTATGTTTATCGTGATGAAAATAAGACAAAAAGCTTTAACAACATGTTTCTTTTTCCATCAATGTTCAAGTTCTGTGCAGTTATATGACTGTGTGACTACAGAACTATATATAGATAAATGAAGGGAGGAAAGTGGAGGGATAGGCTAAATATGGACACAAAAGGAGATGTGCCTGTCAAGGCAAAGGCGATGACAGAAGTTATAAATGGGTACTTTGCACCTGACTTCACTATGGAAGAAAATGCTGTCAGAATTATTGTGAAAGAAGATGTGGCTGGGATATGGGATGAGCTCAAAATTGGTGAAGAGGAAGAATTAGAAAGATTGATTTTAGGTAAAGGTGACAGCTAACTGAGGCCATGTGGAATGCATCAAAAGATGATGAGGACAGTAGAGATGTATATTTTGGGAAATAATGACCAAAATCCCTCTTCCAATACCTCCTAAATATAGGCGCAATGCCACAGGACCACAACTCAAAATAGACCCAATGAGCCCAAGGGCCTTAACTGCATTGTTTGACTCTATGACTCTCTGACTCAATGACCACCTAGACAACAGTAATATGTTACACCGTTATGATAAAAAAAAATGCAAGGACAAATTCAGCAATTTCACTCTAGTCAGTTTAAACTTGGTGGCGAGAAAATGTTTAAAAAAAACTAAAAAACAACAATTAGCTGTCATCTGAAGAGATGTAGATTAATTAAGAAAAGGGAGCACAGATTAGCGAATTCAGTTTAACTAATTTGTTAGAGATTTTTGCCGAAGTAATCAAGGGTGTTTATGAAGATAATGCATTTGTTGTGAATATGGATTTCCAAAAGGCACTTGATGAAGTGCCACATCATAGTTTTTCCAGCAAAATTAAGGCACATGGAATAAAAGCAAAAATAGCAGTACGGATAGTAAGTTGGCAATGTTCCAACAGTAAATATCATAGCAAGCTCAAATTATCCAATAAAAATTGGAAGCTAATGAGACTGGTTAATAAATAGTATTGCAAGAGCTAAACCATTGGTGATAAGGGTTGCTGGGCCATGGCAATTCGATCAATAAGCTGGTAGTTTAGCTTTTTAAATGCTTAAAGGCAGTAAACTTAACAGAGGACCATCTACATTGTATTCCAATCTTAACTACTTGTTGCATAATATACTGTTACCTGTTCACTGTAGAAAAACACTAGGTTCAATTGCAAACGGCACCTCAGAAAATGATGGCACATAACCCACAAATTCTAATAAGCATCAGGGAGTAAAAATCTGAAGTCAGAAGGTGGGGTTGCTGGTGATCTGGTTAAGACCAAAACTCGCAATATAAGTATTCATATATACCTTTTTAACCCCCAATAATGTTATCATATGTTCACAGTTTAATGGTAGTTTCTAGGAACAGATTGAATTACTATGAATTGTATTATATGTATCTTTAGATACACAGGACTGGATATTATCTGTTGTCTGGGGAACGGCGAGGAAGTGGGGTGTAATGTTGGCCATAAAATGACAAGTGTTTCCAATGTTAAAAATTCAGGTTTATAAGATTGTTATGTTTGGGACTGTCTTTAATTAAAGGTAAAATGAAAGTGTTCATTGCTGTATTATTTCACAGATCTCAGAAAGGCACAAATCCTTTAAAACAGCCAGGTGAAATCTTCTTGTGTAATAGGTCTACATCTATCTCTGTATTCAGTCAGCAATTAGTTATGATGTGGAGTTGCCGGTATTGGACTAGGGTCAGCAAAGTCAGAAGTCACTTGACACCAGGTTATAATCCAACAGGTTTATTTGAAATCACAAGCTTTCAAAGCACTGCTCCTTCATCAAGTTAAGTGTAGGAAGCACACAGGCACAGAATTCATTGGAATAGAGATCATTGCAAGATAATTCTAGCAATTAGTTAGCCAGCAGAGACACAGGCTACTAATCAGTCAGTTTAATCACTTCGTCAGTCAGTTAGCTAGGTATGCAATATGATAGTAATCTAACAAAGTATATGACCCAGACTATACTGACAGAGGCAATATATTAATAACCTGGAGATCCAGGCAAATCTCTGGGAACTGAGGTTAGAATTCTATCACAGCAAAACCTCCCACCCTTCCTTTGAGGTCGATGGCTTTGGCTCAAGTCTCACCTGCACTGGAAATGTGTCACAAAATACCTCACAGGTTGGATCTGAGTACTTATAGCCCAGTCTATATATGTAAGACTGAGATGTAATGTTGGTGTACACAGTTAGTTGCTAATGAGCTTCCAGATATCTGTCTCAATAAGAACACAACTTTCTGTTTATATTTTACATGGGTTAACATATAGAAAACCACAGGTACATAATTGTGGCAGCAACAGCAGCAGGAGTGTACCAGAAGATGATGACAAATGGACACTAGGAGCTGGTGGTACCAAAGATTGAAAACATTACAGGGATTGCGAAAAGTTCTCTTTCCTAATGGTCACTTATCATTTATCCAAACACGGAACTGAAGTTCATATTTAACAACTAAGACCACAATTGTACTGAAGCAAGAATCATTTGTGATTACACCCCATCTCTTGAAAATATATGGGAGGCCAGAGCTGATCAAATTTTAAAAATGGTAATTCACATTTGCTAAAGAACAGCTACACCTATTAAAGGAATCCTTGACAAAGTATAGGAAAGCACAGGAGAAATATATATTGTCTAAATTCAAAAAAAAAACCCTTACCTGTACCAGAGATCAGTTGATTCCTCTATCATGCCGCTCAGAAAAAGCACAAAAACAACAAAGAAGAGTCATTCAAAATGTTAACTCTCTTTTTGGTACAAATACCATCTACAGGCACAGATCTACTACTCTTAAAGCAACTAATTTTTAAGCTACAGCAGAACAAGTAAAGAGAAGAGAAAATCCAATGCAAAAATAAAATCAGCATTATACTTCAATACAGATCATCTGTATACTTGTAGTTCTTAAAGATTATGAACTGAAACAGTAAGAACAGAAAGTAGACATGTGAATCCGGAGTGACATTCTAATGATATTCTGTCTGAATTTCAGTTATTCGAAGAGAGAATTAATCTTCTCTTCATACATCAACAGATAATTGATAAAGAGAGCAGTGAAATGTTTTATCACTTTGGGAATGAAATGACGGCAAAGAATAACATCTTCTGGTAATATCTTATAATGTAATTTTACTAATGTTAACTCAGCTGAAAGGCTAATGGAACTATCCATTGCCTCTACACCTATCAAATCTTTCCAAAAGGTTCTTCACCACAAACTTAAAGATTATACCAAAAAGAACGCATGTAATTGCAGCATCTGTTGGTGCTTCACTTTGAAGCTCTTGCAACTATCAACACAGTCAGTAAAACAACTAAATCTTGCTTGAAATGTGGATTCTCTCGTCCACCAAAACATTATCAACATTTCATGACACATGCAAGCTATGTTCTACAAGAGGACATTGGGGTAAAATCAGCAAATATAGAGACAGGAAAAAGTGCCAACATACTGCTTCTAAGAATTCTGCAAGGAATGTACCCTTTGAAATAATCATGGCAAAACCTATCACAGTGAAACTTTTGGCATATGGTAGGATCCATCATGCTAGTGTGCAAGAACATGCAGCTCTCCTGTGCATCAGTAGAAACTTAGCAGGAACAAATAGCTAAGCAATTAAGTGGTCATAATTGTGCAATTATAATATTGTAAAATTTATAAAGAAGGCTAAATTTGGTTGTCTAAATAAAGGACATAACACGTAAAAAATAGCTGAAGAAGTCAGAAAGTGTACCCAATGATTTACTTCTGGCAGGCAAAACATATACAAACTGGTGTGTTATCTCAAAAGCAGACACAAAGGAAGTTGAAACTTGATTACTCTTTTGGATACCACAATGGGTTTTTGCAGGTATGAAAATTTAAGGCTGAAAAACAGCCAAAACAGCCAGGAGACTGCAGGAACCTTCTCCCACCCCATCCCATAACTCCACACCACCATTTCAGCAAAAGGTTGAATCAATTGTATCCAACCACTAAAAAGTCTCAAAAAGGAATGAAATGATATGGACAACCCAGGATCACCCTTGGCACTTCTGATCAAGCAAGTCAATACCTAAGGGGTTTATCTGTTGGACTCTATCTGCATCAGGTGATAAGGGAACAAAGAAGGAAAAGCATCTTTGACCACACCCTCACCAATTTGCCTGCCACAGATGCATCAGTCCATGACAGTGTCAGTAGAAGTGACTACTACACAGTCTTCATGGAGACAAAGACCCATCTTCACAGTAAGGGTACCCTCTATCATGTGATGTGGTACAATGACTGTGCTAAATGGGATACATTTCAAAGAGATTTAGCGAGTCAAGACTGGATATCCATGCAATGTTGTCATCATCAATAGCTGTAGAATTTAGTCAACCATAAATTGCAATCTCATTGCTTTCCATATCCACCAATACCATCAAGCCAAGGAATCAACCCTGATTCAAGGAAGAATAGAGAAAGGAATGTCAGGAGCAGGAGCAGGCACACCTTAAAATGAAGCTGCATGACAAACAGCACATGCAGCAAGAGGGCTAAGCAATTTTACAACCTATAAATCATATTTAAACTCTGCAGTCCTACAACATCCAATTATGAACGGTAATGGACAATTAAACAACTTGCTAGAGGAGGTAACTCTACAAAAACCAGCATCATCAATGATTAGAAGCCGAGCACATCAGTACAAAGATGAAAGAATTTGCAACAATCTTCAGCCAGATGTGCCATGTGGATGGTTAATCTCAGCTTCCTGTGGAGGTTCACAACATCACAGATGTCAATTTGCCAATTTTCAGTCAATTCAATTCATTTCACATGATATTAAAAAAACTAGCAATAACAGTAGATACTGCAAAGATAACAAGGTGCAGAGCTGGATGAACACAGCAGGCCAAGCAGCAT
>JAHRHZ010000076.1:4560962-4684481 GCA_024137785.1 Ginglymostoma cirratum
ATGCTGCTTGGCCTGCTGTGTTCATCCAGCTCTGCACCTTGTTATCTCAGATTCTCCAGCATCTGCAGTTCCTATTATCTCTGATACTGCAAAGACTATGGATCCGATAATATTCCAGCAATAGTACTAACAACATATGTGCAGAACGTGGTTTGCTCCTGGCCAAGCTGTACCAGTACAGCTAAAATTCTGGCATCTAATCAACAATGCAAAATATTGCCCAGATATGTCTATACACAAAAACAGGATGAACACAACCAACCAAATTACCACCCTATCAGTCTTATCTCCATCATGAATAGAGTACTGTCATCAACGGTGCTATCAAGCAGTACCTACTCAGCAGTAACATGCTCAGTGACACCCAGTTTGGGTTCCACCAGGACCACTCACCTCCTAATCTCATTACAGTCTTAGTGAAAACATGGACAAAAAAGTTGAAGTCCAGAGGTAGAGGTGACAGTCCTTGACATAAAGGCCCTAACAAAACTAGAATCGATGGTAGGTGGGGGGAAAACCATCCTCTAGTTGGAGTTATACCTGGCACAAAGAAAGATGCTATAGTTATTTGAAGGTCAGTCATTTAAGCTCCACTCAATCTCCACTTCTGGAGCCAGAGAAGAACTTATGAGAATACAGCAGAGGATGATTAAGTCCATGTCAGGAAAGCAGGTAAAGAATTGTTAGTTTATATATAGGACAATGGATTCAAATTCAGCATCTCATGGATAGTTTGTGGCAACAAACTAAAGTGACAAACATTGGGGCTGAGGTTATACAAGGTTATCACAACCTTTGGGCAACTGTGAGATAATCAGGGAAAGACCAAATTCCAAATTGTCCTCTCACTCCAACACATCTAAGACGAGATCCAAGGACAAATCTAAGGCAACATCTAAATATGACAATTCCACAGACAACTGTGAGAACATTCAACAATCTCAAGTTAACATTAGTCACCAAGCTGGGTAGAATAAGCAGACCACCACCCTGCTCTGGTACTTGTACTGAGTTCCTTAGTTCATAACTCTGTATTGTGTAAGTAAACATTTCCATGTATTGTAAACGATTATAGTTATTTGTAAGGGGGAGTTATTTATTTAAAGAGACGAGGATCCTGTAATACACCTTTAAATGTGTGTCATTATATTTCCTCCATATATCACAAGATAGGAAATTATGCATTGTATCATATAATTCAGACTTTTTGTTTTGTTTTGAGGAAGCTATTAAATCAGATATATATATATACACATACAACTCCTTAATCATTGTAAAACAGTCATTTACTTCTCAGATCCTTAATACATGAGCTGATGTATTCTTGTGTTAACATTTTTATTATTATGTAATGTTATTAATACTAATACCAGCCCTTATACATGGCTGGTGCCTTGAGGTTTATCTACTAATTAAGCACAAGGTGAAGAAAAACTGAAATCATCCAATAACTGGAAGTCTGAATTTCTTTTTAAAAGTGATCAGTTTCTGTGAAGAGTGTAACAAAATTGGGGCCTTGTGCAATATTTCAAATCCAGAGACAAGTATACTTGGTTTGGCAAAAGTTTAGACAGACAAAATTTTACCATGCTTTAATTATTGAAATGTTAGAGTAGGTGTCAATTACTGACGTATTTCTCAAAAGACCGGACTTGAGTTTGAATGCCTTATGAAATCTAGCACACGTTAATTTTAAACGTAAATTGAAAATAGATTCACCAGTAGGTGGTAAGAGGTCAGAAATAATAGGACTGACGGCTTAGAGATAAAAGGTACTGCAGATGCTGGAGAATCCGAGATAACAAGCATGGGGCTGGATGAACACAACAGGTCAAGCAGCATCATAGGAGCAGGAAAACTTGACGTTTCGGGCCTAAACCCTTCATCAGAAATGGGGGAGGGGAAGAGGGTTCTGAAATAAATAGGGAGAGAGGGGGAGGCGGATAGAGGATGGATAGAGGAGAGGATAGGTGGAGAGGAGGCAGACAAGTCGAAGAGGCGGGGATGGAGCCAGTAAAGGTGAGTGTAGGTAGGGGGGTAGGGAGGAGATAGGTCAGTCCAGGGAGGACGGACAGGTCAAGGGGGCGGGATGATGTTAGTAGATAGGAGATGGGGGTGTGGCTTGGGGTGAGAGGAAAAACAGGTTAGGGAGGTGGAGATGAGCTGGGCTGGTTTTGGGATGCGGTTGGGGGAGGGGAGATTTTGAAGCTTGTGAAATCCACATTGATGCCATTGGGCTGCAGGGTTCCCAGGCGCTTAATGCTTGAAGCTTCATGAAGGAGGACTTAATCCAGAGTAAATTTCTCCAGGATTCAGCTGTAAATGAAGCAACTTGGAATGAAAAGATAAATTTGAACTCACAAGAAAGGATAAAGGAGAGAAATAATGTGAAAGACAATGAGACATGTAAAAACTTGAATTCAAAATAGTAAAATTAGAAAGTGAGGAAAGGAATAGGAAAAGAGTTAGACAGTTGCAAAGAGAAAGAGAAATCAGAAAAATTGAACTAGACAGAAAAAGGCTTCAATTATGTGAACAGGGAGTAGCGGGCAGGTTTGACAACAGATCTGATTTAACTGCTGGTTTTGATTTGATGGAGAATATTTGCCTTGTATATACAGTCAGTGAGAAACGAGTAGAAATGTATTTTGTCTCATTTGAGAAAATTGCTGTAAAGTTAAAATGGCCAAAAGAATGCTGGAAAATGTTATTATGAAATATTTTGGGAGGGAAAGCACTGGGGGTTTATTCAACATCTTTAGATGCACAGTCTGCAGATTATGATATGATTAGGCCTGTTGTGTTTAATGTGTATAAGTTAGTTCCAGAAGCCTCGAGGCAAAAGCTTAGAAAATTGAGAAAGAGACAAAATCAGACTTTATGGAATTTTGCTAGAGAAAAATAAATGGTCTCTGATTGATGGAACAGGGTAATGAAGCTTGATCAAGATTTTGAAAAGCTCGGAGAGAAATTATTAATGGAGGAATCAAGAAACAGTATTCCTTTAGAAATCAAGTCCCAGCTAGGTTCAGTGTCATACAACATGGAAACAGACCCTTTGGTCCAACCAGTCCAGGCCAAACATAATCCCAAACTAAACCAGTCCCACCAGCCTGCTCCTGGCACATATCCCTCCAAACCTTGCTTATTCATGTACCTGTCCAAATGTTTTTTAAACATTGTAATTGTACCAGCATCCAGCATTTCCTCTGAAAGTTCATTCCACACGCAACTACCCTCTGTGTAAAACATGTGCTTCTCATATCTTTTTTAAATCGCTGTCTTTTTTTTTTAAATCGTGCCCCCTAGTCTTGAAATCCCCATCATAGGGCAAACATAACAATCCTTAACTTTATCTATACCTCTCATTATCTTATTAACTTCTGTCAGGTTGCCTGTCAACCTCCTACACTCCAGTGAAAAAGTCCCAACCTGTCCAGCCTTTCTTCATAACTCAAACCTTCCATACCCAGCAACATACTGGTAAATCTCTTCTGAATCCTCTCCAGCTTAATAATATCCTGGGAAGGTCATTAAGTATCTAAAGTAAGTCAGGTGACTGTTATGGCTGATAGTTACAAACAATCCCGCAAACACAAAGGTTGCTCAAACCATTCTTTTCAAACCAACACAGAAAATGAGGGAATTTACATTCAACAGAACAAAAATTATAAATTGATACCATCTAATGCAATTACCGTGGGGTGTAAATGAGTCAGAAACAATTAAAGCCATTTCTATTTGGGAATGAGGAAACTCCAGTTTTGCCAGAAAGGCTATTATCATTCAAGAGACAGAAATCAGCTTAAAACTTGAAGCTTTAAAAGGAATGAATTTCTCTCCAAAGCATTTATTAAATAAAAGTGTATTGATACAGGATATTAGTCAAGATTTTTGCTCCTTCCATCATGTGGAGTGAACTTAAACTGTGTTTAATGAATGTGTCCATTGTTCGTGTTGTCATTTTGAAATTCTCTCTTAATGGTCAAGTTTGTGCCTTTTATTTTAGTTCACTTGTAGGACATGGGTATCACTGGCTGGCCAGCATTTATTACCCATCCCCAGTTGTCCATAAGAAGATGGTGCTGAGTTGCTTCCTTGAACCAATGCAGCCCACACACTGTATACTGACTCAGTGACAGTGAAGAAACAGTGATAAATTTCTAAGTCAGGATGATGGGTGGCTTGGAAGAGAACTTGCAAGTAATGCTGTTTCCATGTACCTACTGCCCTAATCCTGGATAGTTGTGGTTGTTAATTTGGAAGGTGCTACTACAGGATCCTTGGAAATTTCTGCAATACATTTTGTAGATAATACTCATTGACTATTGTTGGTGGAGTGACTGAATGTTTTTGAATGTGATGCCAGTCAATTGGGTTGCTTTGTCCTGGATGGTTTCAAGCTTCTTGAGTGTTTTTGGAACTGCATCCATCCAGGCAAATAGAGAAAATTCCTTCAGACTCCTGACTTGTGCCTTATAGTTGATGGGCAGGCTTTTGGAGAGTCAGGGGATAAGTCACTTGCTACATGATTCCGAGCCTCTGATCTGCTCTGTAGGCACTGTATTTAGATGGCAAGTACAGTTCAATTTCTGGCCAATGGTGGTCATATAAAGGGATGAGAAAATAAAAGATAAGGTACCGCCGCCTCCTGGGATAGTAGTCAAGTCTCGGAAAAATAACATTATACCAAAGAAACCAGGAACTATTTGTAATCCTGCCATAGAAATTGTTATTTGATTAAAGACCATAAGACCATTAGATATAGGAGCAGAGTTAGGTTATTCAACCCACTGAGTCTGCTCCACCATACAATCATGGCTGATGTGTGTCTCAATCCTATTGTCCTGCCTTCTCCCTGTAACCTTTGATCCCCTTACTAATCAAATACCCTATCAGGGTCTAGGCCCAAAACGTGAAGATTTCCTGCTCCTATGATGCTGCTTGGCCTGCTGTGTTCATCCAGCTCTACACCTTGTTAACCCTATCTATCTTTATCTTAACTAGGTTCGGTGACTTGCCTTCCACAACCTTCTGTGGCAATGAGTTCCACAGATTCACCACTCTCCGGCTGAAGAAATTTCTCCTCATCTCAGTTCTAAAGTGTCGTCCCTTCACTCTGAGGCTGTGCAATTGGGCCCTAGTTTCTCCACTAGTGGAAATATCTTCTCCATGTCCACTCTTTCCAGGCCTTTCAGTATTCTTTAAGTTTCAGTGAGATCCCACTTCATTTTTTTTTTCTATTCATTTGTGGGAAGTGGTCATCACTGGCTGGCCAGCATTTCTTGCCCATCTCTAGTTGCCCTTGAGAAGGTGGTGGTGAACTGCCTTCTTGAACCACTGCAGTTCTCCTGCTATTAGGCAGGGAATTCCAGGATTTTGACCCAGCGACAGTGAAGGAACAGCAATATATTTCCAAGTCAGGGTGGTGAGTGGCTTGGAGGGGCACATAGAGGTGACAATATTCCCACATGTCTGCTGCCCTAGCCCTTCTAGACGAAAGTGGTCGTGGCTTTGGAAGGTGCTGTCTGAGGATCTTTGGTGAATTTCTGTAGCGCATCTTGTAGATAGTACACACTGCTGCGACTGAGCGTCGGTGGTGGAGGGAGTGGGCGCTTGTAGATGTAGTGCCAATCAAGCGGGCTGCTTTGTCCTGGATGGTGTCAAGCTTCTTGAGTGTTGTTGGGGCTGCACTCATCCAGGCAAGTGGGGAGTATTCCATCACACGCCCAACTAATGCCTTGTAGGTGGTGGAAAGGTTTTGGGGAGTCAGGAAATGAGTTACTCGCCACAGTATTCCTAGCTTCTGGCCTGCTCTTGTAGCCATTGTTTTTATGTGGTGTCCAGTTGAGTCTCTGGTCAATGATAACACCCAGGATGTTGATAGTGAGGGATTTAGTGATGGTAACACCATTGAATGTCAAGAGGTGACAAGGCCCAAGGCCAGAACATCCTTCCTCAGATATGTCGCCCAAAATAACTCAAAATATTCATTTATTTTGCTCCCCATTATTACTTCTCCAGCCAAATTTTCCAGCAGTCCAATGTCCAATCTTGCCTCTCTCATATCTTGTGCACGTCGAAAATTACTGTTGCAATCTTCCATCACATAACTAGCTATAATACCATCATATTTCATCATTTCACCCCTATTGCTTTTTCAGTTGTCCTCTGCTGGTTTTTAAAGGCTTCCCAATCCTTGACTTCCCACTGATTTTCACACCATTGTGTGCTTTTTCTTTTGCTTTTATGTTATCTCTGACTTCCCTTGTCAGCTATGATTGCCTTATGCTCTTGTTAGTATATTTCTTCTTTCTGGGAATGAATTTCTGCTGTGCCTTCCTAATTACCTCCCAGAAATTCATGTCATTATTACTCCACGACATTCCCTGCTAGGGTCCCCTTCCAAATGACTCTGGCCAGCTCATCCCGCATGTCTTGTAGTTACCTTTACTCAAATGTAATGCATTGCATCTGATTCCAGCTCCTTCCTCTCAAGTTGCAGGCTGAATTCTGTCATATTGTGGTCACTGCCCCTAGGGGTTCATTCACAGTAAGCTCCCTAATCAAGCCTCATTACATGTCACCAATCCAGTATTACTTGTTTCCTCATGGGCTGTACCACAAGCTGCTCCAAAAAAATCTCGTAAACATTCCACAAATTCCTTTCCTTGGGATCCACCACCAACCTGATTTTCCCAGTCCAACTGCATGTTGATATCCCACATGATTGTCATAATTGTGCCTTTCTTACATGCCTCTTCTGCCTCCTGATTTGTTTTCTGCCCCACATTCTGACTGCAGGACACCTGTACATAACTACCATCAGGGTCTTTAAAGATGTAACCAGAGATTCAAAAGCTCAGATTTCTGGGTTAAGAGACGGTGAAACATCAATTGTATGGCAAAACTAGCTGGAAACAATTTGGATCTGCTTCAATTAAAATTGCCGCGAGCCTGAGGTGTTAAAACAGAATACAGGAGAAGAATTCCTCACTAACAGACAAAAAGAAAGAAAGAGCTCTCAATGGAAATGACTAAATTCTAACTGATGCCATTTCTATGGAACTACAAGGAAGGATTTGAATGTTAAAGCAAAAAAAGGAAGCTTAAAATTGAAGAAGCAATAGCCCTTTCTCCACAATAATTGTACAATGCTCATGCTGAGGGTAAAGATGAGAAACAGAAAGAAGGTTAAAAAAATGCAAGAGCTCATTAAAATAGGTCTTTTTTTTAAATCAGAGCATTCAGGTGACTTTAATGAAGTTCTTAAAAGAGCCAACTTAAAATTTACCAAACAGAAAAATTAATTGTTTACACTTCAGAGCCAATGATAAACACACTACTCTTGGAGAGCAACTCTGAGGTTTAATTCATGGGAGCAAATTGAAAGATGAAGATACTCCAGCATTTAAGCAGGAAGGAGACAATTTAGTTATTTATCAGGCTGAGACATTCTGTGTTGTCTTGGACAATAAAGAAACTACGTTGATATGAAATGTTAGAGCCTGAACTCTAACTCCAGGTTCACAGCCTGAATCTATTAAAAAAAAACGCATTTTGAAATCTGATGATAAAAGCCAATATGGCAGAGGATTTCATCTTAACTTACAAAGAAATTTGAAAATCACAGGCACTGAGTAACAGACTTGACAATATTTCCCAGACTGAATCGATTGGGAAAGCTTTTAACTCAGGAAATGGAAATTCTGTGAAATTTACTCGACAGGAGAAAGGAAATATATTACGATGCACGATGGAAGGCAAAGCTGCTCGCACCAAGACAAATTATTTTCTGCATGAAATTAAAAACTTCAAAAATTGCAATGGAGTGGATTTAAACGATTGCATTCAGTTGGTTCGGGTTAAACATTGCGATACTGCCATGAACTATTTAATAGGAACATGTGACAGAACTCTGGAAGAACCTTCAATCACTTGAAATTTTATTTTATTTGTTCAAGGGAAAGTGGGCATCTCTAAGCCATCCCTAATTGCACTGGAGATGGTGGTGGTGAGCTGCCTTCTTGAACTGCTGCAGTCCATGAATGAAGAAAGTTTGTTAAAGCACAGATGATGTTGCAAGTGGCTAAACTTTCAATGGTGTTTATGAAAATTCATCACTGCAGTGATCATTTCTTCCATGCTCTGGGTGGGGAACAAATAGGTTACAAATGAGAGATTTGTAAGATTAACTGCTTTGGAACGCTATCTTTAATTTACAATTAAATGAAAAGAGTCATGAGACTCATTTGAACATCTACCAATAGCAAATTTGTTCTGAGGAAGGGTCACTGGACCTGAAACGTTAACTCTGTTTTTTCCTGGGGCCTGGGATTGGGCTGAGGGAGGAGGTGTGGGGGCAGGTGTAACACTTCCTGCGGTTGCAGGGAAAAGTGTTGGGTGTGGTGGGGCTGGAGGGGAATGTGGAGCGGACAAAGGAGTCACGAGAGAGTGGTCCCTCCGGAAAGCAGACAAGGGTGGGGAGGGAAAAATGTCTTTGGTGGTGGGGTCGGATTGCAGATGGCGGAAGTGTCGGAGGATGATGCATTGGATCCGGAGGTTAGTGGGGTGGTACATGAGGACGAGGGGGATTTTTTTTGGTTTTTATTGCGGGGACGGGGTGTGAGGGATGAGTTGCGGGAAATGCGGGAGGCACGGTCGATGGCGTTCTCGACCACTGCTGGGGGCAAGTTGCAGTCCTTGAAGAATGAGGACATCTGAGATGTACAGGAGTGGAATGCCTCATCCTGGGAGCAGAAGCAGCGGAGGCAAAGGAATTGGGAATAGGGGATGGCATTTTTGCAGGAAGGTGGGTGGGAGGAGGTGTATTCTAGGTAGCTGTGGGAGTCAGTGGGCTTGAAATGGATATCGGTTTCTAGGTGGTTGGCCCCAAGAAGACTTTCCACATCAAGCAGATGCTCACCTGCACATCTGCCAATGTGGTATACTGCATCCGCTGTACCTGTTGTGGCCTCCTCTACATCAGGGAAACCAAGCGGAGGCTTGGAGACCGCTTTGCAGAACACCTGCGCTCAGTTCGCAACAAACAACTGCACCTCCCAGTCGTGAACCATTTCAACTCTCCCTCCCATTCCTCAGACGACATGTCCATCCTGGGCCTCCTGCAATGCCACAATGATGCCACCCGAAGGCTGCAGGAGCAGCAAATCATATTCAGCCTGGGAACCCTGCAGCCCAATGGTATCAATGTGGATTTCACAAGCTTCAAAATCTCCCCTCCCCCAACCACATCCCAAAACCAGCCCAGCTCGTCCCCGCCTCCCTAACCTGTTCTTCCTCTCACCTATCCCCTCCACCCACCTCAAGCCCCACCCCCATCTCCTATCTACTAACCTCATCCCGCCCCCTTGACCTGTCCATCCTCCCTGGACTGACCTATCTCCTCCCTACCCCCCTACCTACACTCACCTTTACTGGCTCCATCCCAGCCTCTTTGACTTGTCTGCCTCCTCTCCACCTATCCTCTCTTCTATCCATCTTCTATCCGCCTCCCCCTCTCTCCCTATTTATTTCAGAACCCTCTTCCCCTCCCCCATTTCTGATGAAGGGTCTAGGCCCGAAACGTCAAGTTTTCCTGCTCCTGTGATGCTGCTTGGCCTGCTGTGTTCATCCAGCCCCACACCTTGTTATCTCGGATTCTCCAGCATCTGCAGTACCTATTATCTCTGTTTTTCCCTTCACAGATGCTGCCAGATCTGCTGGGCTTTTCCAGCAACTTTGTTTTTGTTCCTGATTTACAGTATCCGCAGTTCTTTTGGGGTTTTTTTTTAGCAAATTTGACTGCTTTATTTGTTAGTGATTAAAATGGATCCAGGCTGTTTTACTGGGAAGAAGGCGCAAGGTGTTTGTTCTTGGAGACAATAACAGCAGTCTGTGTAATGACTGTGGATATACCGTCAGCCTCTATAATCCTGGAAATTTGTTGACAATATCAGGTTGTTAACAGTTGCGCATTTTGCTGTCAAGATATTTCCAAGATAAGAGAGATTAGGGGTCTCAAGAATAGTTAATCAGCATTTCCATCTGGATATGTAGCCAATGTGAGTCATGTGGATATTGATTTTGCGAGATGAAGGATTTCTAAGGTATCCTTGGAATCTTAGAGGTGCAGGTAGTCTCCCTGGGAAAGGGAGATAAGGTGTAAGTATAAAGCAATTGTACTTCACTGCGCAAGAGCGCAGATGGAGTTTATGCTCAGATCGAAAAGTCCAAATTTATGGGGGAATTAATGCATCGTTGGAATAATCACCTGACACTAGAGGAAGAATCTTTAGGGTGAAAGCTTCACTGTGAAAAAGATAGTTCTGGAATTAAAAGTTCTCAGGCTAAGAAAGGAAAGTAATGGTAGTAGGTCCCTCAGTCATTATGAATATTTCCAGGAGAACTGCATGTCAATTTATAGGAAAGATTAAAGTATATCTGTGAAGCTTATTTTCAGTTCTGGAAAAAATGAGGACAAGTTCTGTTTTGTGGTTGAAGTAACATTGCCAACAATGACACTGTTTAAACAATATAGGTTCTATTAGTGCTCTGTTATAGTAAAAGCCTCAGAAAATGAAATCTTCAATCACACTTTCAGCTTTTTCCTCGATGTTTGTAATTCTTCCCAGCTTAACACCATTTTGCTAGCAGGTGGGAAGGTGGAGGTACATGTTCCATTTAAAGACTAATTGATTTGCTGAAGTGGCCAATAAAGGATATATTCCCATTGTTGCTGGCATTTTACCAGATGGAGCCCTCACTACATGGGACGATCACCAGGTAAAACCAGGAAAGTTTTACCAGATCACCAGGGTGGCACAATGGCTCAGTATTAGCACTAGCTGCCTCACAGCGCCAGGGTCCCAGCCTTGATTCCACCCTCAGGTGACTGTACAGACTCAGCATATTGTCCCATGTCTGCGTGGGTTTCCTCTGGGGGCTCTGGTTTCCTCCCACAGCTCAAAGATGCGCAGGTTAGGTGGATTGGTCATGCTAAATTGCCCATAGTGTCCAAGAATGTGTGGGTTATGTGAATTAGCCATTGGAAGAGTAGGGGATGGGTCTGGGTGGGATGCTTTTCAGAGGGTCTGTGTGGACTTGATGGGCTGAATAGCCTGCTTCTGCAGTGTAGGCTTTTGATGATTCTATGAAAACTTGGAGATCTCCCAAAGCCACCAGCCCGGACTTACATGGTTATCCAAGCAATGTCCTTTCATACCATCTCCTTCTTCCAGCTGCACTACCAGCAATGACCACCACTTCCTATGTTGTTGCTGAGACTGCTGATCTGCCAGCCCTGTGACTCCAACTCCAGGGTATGGAGCAGTCATCTTTTTAAAGAGACATCAGCTCCTAAGGTAACAAGTTACCTGCCTGCGCCCCGTAAAATGCTGTCATGTGTCCCACAGGCAGTTCAGGAGATTATGATCCCCATTTTCAACCCTATCCCACTGCAATAAGAAAAATTCAAGGCATTGTGTAGGCTCACTTGTACTAGTTTAACTCATAAATTTTGGTTACAGTTTAGTATTATTGGTAGATATGAAGATTATGCCCTTTAACACCATATCTAAATCATTCATGTTCTCAATGAACAAAAGGGTTCCCAGAACTGAACTTGTAGGAACCTTCCCCATTTTCTGCCAGTCTGGAAAACTGTCCTTTACATTTATTCTCTGTTTCCTTCTTAATAACCAGATTTTTAATCCAATTTGCTGTCATGCACAATATTCTATATTTCTTAAAATTCACTGTGCTAAAAAGGTTCCCTGAGAAACCATGTTTACCACGTCCACACTGCATTTTTATGGCTACTATATCCACCATCTCCTAAATAATTTTATCTTCATTTGAGTATTATTGATACCACTAGATCCTGCCATACTTCAGACTATCAAGGCATAAGTTCAAACCACAGTTGATGACAAAGGAGACTTGTCAACTTGTATGGTATTCTCAAATGTGAAATAGGGGGATCAGGTCAGTCAGTTGTACCACACTCATTTCATAACGATTTCTGGAGACCATTTTTTCTTCAGAGTTTGGAAACACTTCATCTGTCAATGCTTAGCCAAAATCAGAAGTGTTAAAAGCAAGTCCAGCTTAATTTTTTCAGGAGGTTGCTTGAAAGATGTGCCCCAAGTTCGTATAAAGTTGCCTGCCCTTTGACAAAGAAAACTGACTGAAGTTGAGAACTATAATCATGAAACCATATGATACATTCTTTTTAACTTTTTCTTAACTAGTAAGAGGAAGGTGCATCATAAATCATGTGGACCTTATAGTTGCAGTAGATATGTGAGCAAAGAAGAAACAATATGTACAAAGTTCCCTTGAACCTTATATTATCCAAAGCTGTAACTATCCTTTGTGAATTGTCCTCCAACTCAGTCATCAATATACACTCAAATCAAAAGGAAAACAGAAAAACCGTAAAGTGCACCTTTTAGAGATAACTCCTAATTATTTGATCAATGGGAAGAAATGGTCACGCCAGTTATGTTATAGGGTCCAAGGCCATTTTCATCTCGAATGGTTGTGCTGGAATGAAGCTACAAATGTACCAAATGTGCCATGAGTCAATTTATTGTTAGATTTAATGTAATCGGAATAATGCCATGACAACTTGCTCATAATGAATCAAATTCAACTACAATTTTGTTGAAAAACTGGTCTATACAGCATTTCCATAATTCATTGTAACCATCTTACAACTGTTTTAGTAAGTTGGTGTTTTGTTCTCAGAATTTTCCCATGACCACTTTTTATCAAACATTTTCTATTCACACTTTGTAACACTGACGGGAAAAATTACATTTTGCTACAGCATTTAAGTAGTCCCTGCCCTGATTATGAAAGGAATGATTACTCATGATCCACTAACCACAAGCTGCACTAATTTGGGAATTCCAAACCCCTCCTGGTTCCTATTTCTCAATTACAAACACAACCCAGTAATCAGGAAGCCATTAAAAGGAACTGAAACGTCATGATCCATTGCTTCTTAATTATAAACTAAGGTCTGGATCATGGACTGCAATAGTTAAGAGAGCTGCTCAAAACTCTTAGGTCTTTGTATTTTGATTGCCAGTAACAAACCAGCAATTAGGAAGAATGGACCATGGACACCAACAGAAAAGCTGAAGTCAGTTATTCAGGTTCCATTGATAGGCAAGCTTGCTGCTAAGTTGATGTTATCACAAAACACAGTTCTTATTATTAATCTGAATATGATCTATTGGACTAAATCAGATGATTGAGGAACTTTGTTGCCAACAGAGTTAATAAATTAAGAACATTTTGACATGACTGGAAATCTGTTAAATATAAGCAGTTGTGTTTGAATTAGAAAGGGTGACATACAGCACATGGTTTACCAAAATGAAGGAATAATATTCCTAATGACTGCTTGACATAAAAGGTGTGTCTTTTAATTTATTTAACAGCATTTAGCAGTCATGATGTTATTGACTTCATGAGAAAAGGAATAAATTACGAAGACCCACTTATCATAGAATTGTTACAATGCAGGAAGAGGCCTTTTGGCCCATCATGTCTGCACCAGCTCTCTGAGCATTTCAAATTAGCACTAATCTTCTACTTTCTCCAACTACCTGCACATTAATCCTGTTTACTTGATCAGCCAATGTTCTTTTGAATGCCTCAGTTGAATGTGCAGTCACCAAATTTTCAGACAGCGTATTCCAGACCCTAGCCACTCGCTGCACGAAAACAACATTTTCTCACCTTGCAAACAATTCTTTTGTAAAACACTTCAAAATTGTACCTTTTGGTTTTTGATCTATTTGAGCTGGAACAGTTTCTCCCTATCTACTCTGTCCAGACCCCTCACAACGTGATAAATTTTTATCAAGTGTCTTCAGCTTTGTCCTGCCCAAGGAAAACAGCCCCAACTTCTCCATTCTTTCTCTTAACCGAAGCTTCCAATTTCTGGAACTACTCGAGTAAACTTTGTTTTTGCATTGTCTTCAATGCATTCACATCTTTCCTATAGTGGACTCTCTCAGTGAGGTATAACCAATGTCTTTCATAACCTCTCTGCTCTTGTATTCAATGCATCTGTTAACAAAGCCTAGACCATTAAATGGTTTATGATTAGCTCTCTCTACCTGTCCTACCACTTTCAATGACTTAAGCACATGTACACCTCAGTCTATCTGGTATGCTTTATTTCATATTATTTCTCTAAGTTCTTTGTCACAAAGTGTAGCACCTCAGTGCAAACTATCCACCATTCACCAATGACATTTTGTGGTTTATAACTGTCCTCGTCAGTTTACAATTCTCCCATGTTTTGTCATTTGCAAACTTTGAAATCGAGTCCTGCACGCGAAGACCCTATTTGTTAATATATTGGTCAGGAATAGCAAGGATCACAATAGCAACCCCTGGGCAGCTCCAGTGTAAATCTTCCTCAGCTCAAAAAATGCTTATTGGCTGTTACTTTTCGTTTCCCATCAAGCAGCCAATTTTGTATCCATGTCTGTTCCTTTTATCCCATGACTTATAACTTTCCTCACAAGTCTGTTTTGTGATCTTATATTGGACACCTTTGGAAGACTATGTACACTACATCAACAGATCTCATCAGCTCTCAGTATTATCTCTTCAAAATATTCCAGCAAATTAGTTAAACAAGATCTTCCCTAAACAAATCTTTGAAATAAACCTACAATTTTCTATTAGACTACTAATTCTATCTCAAATCCACATGTTTCACAACTCTTAAAATTAAACTGACTCTCTGCAATGACTGAATGAAACCTTTTTCGAACAAGGGTGTAATGTTTGTAATTCTCAATTCTGCCACCACTCCCAAGTCCAGGAAAATTGAAGATTATGGCCAATGCCTCTGCAATTTCCACACTCACTTCATCAATATCCTTAGATGCATTTTAACTGGTACTGGTTTCTTATCAACGTTAAGTACTGAATCCCAACCAATTTTATCAACAGTTAAGTACTGACAGCTTATCCAATAGTTCTTCTTTATCAATTTTAATAGACTCAGAGTATTCCAGTACAGAAAGAGACCCTTTGGCCCATTGTGTTTGAACCAGTCATCAAGCAAATATCTACTCTAGTCCAATTTCCCAACATTTGGTCCACAGCCTTGTATGCTACAGCATTTCTAGTATTCATATAAATACTTCTTAAATGTTGTAGTTGTTCTTGCCTTTACCACCCTTTTAGGCAGTGAATTCCAGATACCCACTGAAAAAGATTCCCTTTTAATTCCCTCCAAACCTTCTGTCTTTTATATCAAATCTATGTTCTCTTGTAACTCTGGCAGCTCTACTAAGGGGACACTTTGGTTCCTTTTGACCCTATTTATGCCCCTCATAATTATGTAGACCTCAATCAGGTCACTCCCTCTGCTCCAAGGCAAGCAACTGTACCTATGTAGTCTCTCTTCATAGGCAAAACTCTCCAGCCTGGGCAACATCTTACAGAATCTCCACGGTGCCAGGGCAATTGCACACTTCCTTCAGTATGAGGACCCAGACTCCTGCTGTGGTCTAATCAACCTCCTATACAGTTCCATCATAATCCCCCAACTCTTGTAATCTGTGCCTTGACTAATAAAGGCAAGCATCTTATATCCCTTCTTTACCATCCTATCTATCTTTCATGTTGCCTTCGATGTACATGTATACTGAGGTTGTACTAATCCTCAATACAACCCAGGGTCCTACCAATCATCATGTACTTCCTTACCTTACAAAAGGTATCACTTCACACTCCAACTGGCTTTGTCCTGCCAGTCAAACTAACTTGTCTATAAGGCCCTGCAAGCCTGCAATCTAAGGATTTCTGTCTCACTATTTAGCACATAACTAGTATGAGTGTAATCTGTGAAACAGCTGATCAAACCTCCTATATTTGTGTCTACTTCATAAATGCATACTACAAACAGAAAGGGACCCAGCACCAAATCAGCTCTTAAGTTTTTGAACTCAGGCTTCCAGTCGCAAAACTAACTTTAACCAGTATCCTCTGCATTCTAATGCTTAGAAAGTTTTGGATCCAATTTGCAATTTTCCCTGGATCCCACGAACTATTAGTTTCTTAACCAGTCTCCCATGTGAGACTTTGTTGAAAGCCTTGCTGAACTCCATGTAGACCACGCCAGCTGCACTATCTTCATCCACTAACCTAATCACCTCCTCAAAAAATTCAAATTTATCAGTCCCTCTGTCAAAGCCATGCTGACTATTCCTTTATGAATATGAATATGAAAAGGAATATCCTTGATTGTCATCTGTACTCCAGTGCAGAAGTACAGGAGTACAGTGAAACGTTTTTACAATGGCTGCCTTTTAATGGCACCCCAAAAAAAAAACGTTGATTATCCAAGTGGAAATAAATTCTGTGTCTCAGAACCTTTTCCATAGTTTTCCTATTAGTAATGTTAGACTCACTGGCCTATATTTCTAAATTATCTTCCTCATTTTTCAAATCCTTGCATAGTTTTGTTTCTCCCTATCTCTGTAAGGTAGTGTGCACTGTCCATAAGATGCATCAAGAACCCACTAAGGCTCCTCTGACACCTTGTAAACTCCTGACCTGGAAGGGCAGGGGCAGCAGTTGCATGGGAGCAGCACCACCTAGAGATATGCCTCCAAGTACCACACCATCCTGACTTGGAAATATATCGTTATTCCTTCTCTGTTGTTAGGTCAGCTCCCTTCCCAACTGTACTGTGAGTATACCACATGGACTGCAGCAGTTCAAGAAGTGGGCTCACCACCATTTTCTCAACAGTATTAAGGGATGGGCAATAAATGTTACCTGATTCACAATGCTTACATCCTGTATAAGAATAAAGAAAACTTCTTCTAGCCCTACAATCTTCCAAATTCCTCCAATTCAGGCCTCATGGAGCCTGATTTTAATTGCTCCATCACTGGTGACTGTGTTTTCACCTGCAAAAATCTGGAATTTCCTCCCTAAATCTCTTTACCTCACTTCCTCTTTTTTGTCTTTTCAGATCCTTTTCAAAACTTACCTCTTTAACTGACCCAGCTTTTGGCCCTCTACCTGTACATTTCGTTTATTGTCATCCCATTCACCATCTTCAATGTTCACTCTTTGCACCACAACCAATAGTGGCAGCAATGTACATGATGAATTGTTGTAACTCACCTAGGCTTCTCCAACAGATGCTTCTAACCTGTAATGAAAGCAAAATGCTGGAAATCCTTCTAAAGCTGTAACCCCTGTTGCCTAGAACATTGTTTCCCAAACTGTGTACCATGACACACCAGTGCACTACAGAAAGGTCACTGATGTGTAGCCAACTTGTTGCAATTATTAAGCAATTTTTATTCAGTAATGTCAATTTATCATAAATTTAATTCATTTCTAAAGTTTTGGTTTTCCATCCTGATTTATTCAGATAATCTTCCTGATTTCTGGGAGATCTGGTGCCCAGTTGATAGGTGTGCCGTGGTAGTGATCACTCAACTGCTTATAACATTAGTTCAATTTTACTGCTGAGCAATCATAAGAGGCATGATTTAGTAGTTCCAACGGTGTATTCAAGCACAGTCTAGCATTTTGGTTTCCATTGCCTGAATGTGAGGTCGCCTGTCTCAGCTTCAGCGATAATCTTTGGACTGTGTTGCTTGCAAAATTAATCTTTGCAGCAAAGAACAGAAGTTTATTTTTCTTCAAAAAGTTAATAACATATAGAACAACAGCTCCAATTTAAATTAGGGGGTCCAAACTTCTGCACCAAGGGCCACATTGTGGCCTTGCTGGGGAGGACAACTTGAAAGAGCACTATTATTATTCTGCAAGGAATATCCACAGCAAACAATACGGGGGAAATATTCAGAATGACTAATGAATATTTCAAAACAAATGGAAAGAAATGAAAATCTGCAAAAATGCAGACACTGATAGTATAGCTGCAGACAGGGAGTGTGATAGTTTTTGCATCCAAAGTATGATGTGAAAACCTAGAGTTATAAATTACTCACTGCTTTCTTCATCGATAGGATGTCTTGCCACGTGGTTTGTCAGCTGAGTTGAAATCCAACACACAATGTGAAAATTGACAATTCCGTCGAATCCAGGCTTCTTTTTTATGTTCTATATGAAGGGATGGGAGCACCATGTCCAACAGCATATCCTTTCTCCTTCATAGTGAAGTTTGCTGGCTCTCAAGAGGCAAAGTTCCATCAACAGTTTATCAGCTGAAAGAAGACTTGAAGCAATTCATACTCAATGAGTCCCAGCATATTAATCTGTCGCAAGATAACTACTGCTTGGGGAAACTGGACGACTTGGCTGACACATCTTGAGCACCTGAATGAGCTGAACCAAATGCTGCAAGGATACAATGAGAATATTCTGACATTCATAGAATCCCTACAGTGTGGAAGTTAAGTGGGTTCAAATCAAAACTTCCCCTTTGAAGAGAAGAGGTCGGGTACAGCTCTCCAAATATTCAGGTGAGCTTCGAGCACAACACCAGTTGAAAAGCTATTCTTACTTGTGAAACAATGTTTGGCCTTACTTCGAAATAATCTTAAAGATTGCTTTAGATAAGCTGGGAAAGAACAGTTTGATTGGATTTCAAATCAATTTGCAGCATCTTCAGAAGAGTCAACTGTGAGTTTCTCTTTGAAGTTGAAAGGAGACCTCCCTGATCTCAGTTCTAGTTGCACCCTTGACCTCAAACTTAAAGATATTACATTGGATCAATTTTGGCTATAAGTAGGGAACGGCTATCCCTTGATCTCACATCCAAAAAAAATTATAGTTCTGCTGTCAGCTTTCAAGCACCTACCTTTAAGAACAAGTATCAGAAAAGATCGTGTTTTAGAAGTTTGGATCCAATGCTTTCTGTAATTCTTTCTGGCGTTGAACCAAGTATTAAGCAATAATATTCACTGAAACAATCTCACATTTTACTTTGAATTCTAGTCAAAAAAAGTGAAATTAAATATTTCTCAAAAAAGTTTGTCCTGTGTATGTGAAATAACAAGCATGGGGCTGGATGAACACAGCAGGTCAAGCAGCATCATAGGAGCAGGAAAATTTGACGTTTCGGGCCTAAACCCTTCATCAGAAATGGGAGAGGGGAAGGGGGGTCTGAAATAAATAGGGAGAGAGGGGGAGGCGGATAGAGGATGGATAGAGGAGAGGATAGAGGAGAGGATAGGTGGAGAGGAGGCAGACAAGTCGAAGAGGCGGGGATGGAGCCAGTAAAGGTGAGTGTAGGTAGGGGGGTAGGGAGGAGATAGGTCAGTCCAGGGAGGACGGACAGGTCAAGGGGGCGGGATGATGTTAGTAGATAGGAGATGGGGGTGTGGCTTGAGGTGAGAGGAAAAACAGGTTAGGGAGGTGGAGATGAGCTGGGCTGGTTTTGGGATGCGGTTGGGGGAGGGGAGATTTTGAAGCTTGTGAAATCCACATTGACGCCATTGGGCTGCAGGGTTCCCAGGCTGAATTTTATCTCTGTCCTGTGTATGTGTCAGTTTGAAATAAATGTACTTTTTGCATTATTAGTGACGATTATTTTAAAGATGTTTGATGTGCTATGTAAGGGTTTGTGCTTTGAAAGTCCTCCGCAAGCTGAAAGTGTTTGGGAATCACTAACCTAGAAGAATAAGGGCAGCAGACACAGGGGAATATCACCACATGGTGCAAGATGCTTCTCAAGTCCAATTCCATCCTGATTTAGAAGTACATTATTGTTCCTTCAACAATACTTAGTCAAACGCAGGAACTTCCTATCTGTCAGCTCCATGGTGTACCCACCTCACGTGAACTTCAGCAATTCACGAAAGCAGTTGCCCACTAAATTCTCAAGAACAACAGGAGATAGGCAGGAAAAGCTAATCTTGTCAATAAAGTGGGAAAATTAAAGCAGCAGTGATATGGAAATTAGATTTTAAAGGGAACTATATTTCATTAGCCACTCATGAACAGCGTCTCCAGTCCATTAGTGTCATGGATGCCTCTTCTTCCTCCTCTTTTGCCTTCTTTTCCATCTCCTCTTCATTTCTTCACAGAAGTTCCTCACTATAAACCTGATATCAAAGCCTGTGGCATAAGAGTCAGGAGGAGTCAGAGGCCACCATCAATTTGCATACACCTCTGGAGAGTACTGGAAGGCTTCAACCCTGATTGATCCAGGAAGTGGAGTCACTGTTATAGAGGCAATCGTTAAGAATAGCTTGAATATTAAACTCCAAAATGGCAGCATTGCCAGCTCATTATGTCATGAACTGCCTGTTCTTTATAATTCTGGAAGAAGTTCAGTGAACAAGCACAAGTCCCCTGACCAACTTGATATCCCAAATGATTCACCAACATCTGCCTCGCCATCCCCAACCATACACTACATGTTGGAGTTCCAGGAGCAGTTTCAGCCAACAAATAGTCATGACTGAGGTCTTACCTGATTTTTTGTAAGTTAGTTAAGCTACTTTCTCAGAACTGGATTTCTTTAACTCGTGCTGAAATATTCTGGATGAAAGCATCTGCAAGTGTATGTGGGAAGAAATTATGCCACATAATATTCTCAGAAATAGCAAGAACTGCAGATACTGGAGTCAAAGACAATACAATGTGGAGCTGGATGAACACAGCAAGCCAGGCGGCATCAGAGGAGCAGGAAAGTTGACATTTTGGGTCGGGACCCTTTTGCAGAAGAAGGGTCCTGATCCAAAACGCCAACTTTCCTGCTCTTCTGATGCTGCCTGGCCTGCTTTGTTCCTCCAGCTCCACACTGTGTTACCCCATAATATTCTCATGTGTTTAATAGATTCTACACATTCAATTTTGTTAGATTGTCTTTGATAGAATTAATAGTGCTCCCTGTTTCATTAGAATATATCGGCTTTGACAGAGAAAAATATTGTTGTTGAAATGATGGAATGGCACATGTTAGATCTGAGTAATCACTGCACAGTCCTGATTCATGTGACTGACGTACTTTTCTCATCTCAGATACAGTTAAGACTTGAGGATTGGCACCACTTTACATAAAGTTTTAAAAATTCATTTATGATGATAACAGTCTTTGAAATTGTGAGTTTTTGATGTCTGATTCAATGAAGCTCTTTCATTTCTGGTTCCTTTGCCTTGCTTAGTTCCTGGTCTTCTTATACAGTGGTTTATTTTAGCATTACTGTTGCTTTCTCCATTATACCAACCACATTAAAAGGACACTTAAAATCATTGTTACTCCGGTCTTGCTGATTTGCATGAAGTATGTTGCATTAGGAAAAGATGAATCTTTTGTGAACTCTGTGTATCTCAGCACGGTGTCTTTCGTAGTTGAATGATGTGGAATAACCTTTGGTTCTGTTTCTCTTCCATTGATTGCTGTGCTATTTTTGTCTGATTCCCTGTCAAGCATGTGAGAATTCCCTAATATCTTTTGAGCTGCAAGTTCTGTTTTATCTGGTATATGTAAAAGAAACAACCCAGGATTTGGTTGTTGTGGAATGTAGCGAGTATGATCCCAGTGGTTTTGAGCCATAATGTTAACGAGAGCAAAGAAATTTGTCATTTCTGCTGATGTTTTAATTAAGCAAATAAATCAAAACTTCAAATTAACAGGAACATCATGTGCAGTGAGGTAAAGCAGCCTACTGGTAATTGCACTAAACTACCAATGCAGTTTGGGCAATTAAATTCATTCATTCATTCATTTGGTGATTTGTTGGCTAACATTAGACAAGACAATCACGAGGGCTCCTAACTTGTCATAAAGCCTCAAGTGCATCACTAATGCCTTTCACAGAAATAAATCTGACATATCTAGTTGCAGTTATGTGTGGTTTCAGTCCCATACTGTGGGAGTTGTCTCGGAATCTCATCAGAAAAGCAATGGATATGCAACAAATGCAAACAGACATATGTTTTGACTGATACAGAAGAGATTTGGGGCTGAATTTTATGATATTTTAGCTGTGTCGTTCGCGTTGAGTTTCACAAACGGCTTCTCTCTGTGAGGCTTGGTGAGATTCTTCAATGTGTCATCCCAAACATACCTCATTGACTTCCTACCACATGCCCATGGTGCCCCTATCATCCGATGCTATCCCAATTCTGCCATTCACCATAGCCAGAAGAACTTGCCATGCTCCAGATATCTTAGAGTGAACTGGCATCCCAGATGACCGTGCCATCTTTACGATGTTGTTATGCTTGCAGGTGAGCTCTGGTATTCTGATGCTGCCCTGCATGGCCTCTGACATTTTCCTTGGACATGGAAGACAAAGGAAAATTTGTGCCCCACTTTGCAGACAGGTTCTGGATGCCATGCTTAATGGGGCAGGGCAAAGAAGAAACATCCTCTTCCTCCATGAGGAGTTTATGCCATCACCTGCAAACCTGGTCCAAGGTTGCCACCCAAGCCAATGCAGTGCTACCTGTCCAGAGGAATGCCCAGCAGCGCTGTAAGAAAGCTAACAACCTTCTCCACTTTGCTAGAACAACTTCCACCACCTTCTGTCTGTTGCCTCAAAGCTGTACCGTCCCTGCTAATGCTCCTACTTTCCATTCAATGCTAATGGCCTGCCACTAGATGATGTGTATCTTCTTGTTTACTCTCCCCACCCAAATTCCACAGTACAAGAGCTTGACTGTAGACTCCTGATCAACAAGACAATTTGCCTAGCCCTGAGATTGCATTAAAAGGCATGGTACAGCAAGGCAAGGCAGGGGTGTTACGAGCATCCAGGTAGGTGCTAAGAGAATGAGTAATAAGAGAGCAAGTGAGCAGCTCTGAAATACAAAATAAAAACTGAAAGAACAGTTCTGAGGAAGGGTCACCGGACCCAAAATGTTAACTCTGATTTTTTCTTCACAGATACTGCCAGACCTGCTGAGCTTTTCCAGCAACTTCTGTTTTAGTTCTGAAATACAGCCTGGTGAAATTCATGAGCTGGGCTCCTGTCCCTTGGGGTAAAGTGTCCACACAGCAACTTTCCAAACTGGTTATGAGTTTTCCCTGAACTGCAGCGTTAAAGTGCAGAAGTGGAGAGTGAGATATCATGAGGGTTCGGAGAGGGTGACAGTTATTGGACATTAGGTGCATGGGGCTGGTGCCGTGGATTATTGTGCCTTGAGATGGCACTGCCAGGTGTCTAAGACAGTGGCCTAGAGAAGCAAGCAGTAAGCTTAAATAGCCAGGTACCTGCTCTGACTTCCATGTCAGGAACTATTGCTGTCTAGTTACCTCAGGGTTGGTGGTAGAATAGGAAGGTGCACATTAATGATTCATTGGTAAAGAGGATGTCAGCAAATAATTGTCCCCTTTAATAGGAATCTCAGTACTCCCTAGCTAGAATCTCATCTCGATATTTCACATGAGCTGAAGCCTGCTTCTACCACATGCCCTGAACGAGATGGTACCTGAGATACTTCTGGGGAGACTGCAAAACAAAATTTGTTCCCGTCAAAACATTTTTAATCAGAGAAAAGTGAGATGATCTCCAATTTATCTCTTTGTTTAATTTTTTGCGGGAATTTTCTCTTTTTTTTGGCTCAACTGCAGATTTCTTTGTAGGATTTTTTTTCTCGTGATTGAGGAGACTTTCTTTCCTTCTTTCTGTCTTTGTGAGTTTTGGGAGGTGCTGACTGTATAAAACATTCTTCTTCATTGATGTTTGAAGTAAATTTTGAGCATTTGTCTATGGTGGACTGGTTGGAATAAGATTTGCTAATTGTTAATTGTCTTCAGATTTAATTTCTGATTTGTAGGCTAGTTTTCATAGATGAGTTGAAGATAAGCCACATCTATGTTCAAGATATTAGCTTCGTAACAATGTAATTCAGGACTTATGTGTTTCTTTGTAATGAGGTTTTACTCTGCCTGGAGGCTGTAATGTGAGTGAGAAGAGCCTGTTTGAGCATAAACAACGTGCCATTTTCCCCAAATCTCTGCTCATACTGTAAAAGAACCACCAAGAGGGACATGAAGAGTTTGCAGTGTAGAGCCCAATATCAGCTCCAAGAGACGTCCAGAACACTTTCATACTAGACGCCCGAGATGGATGTTGCATTCCCAAAATGAGATTGACTGGAAGTGAGATAGCAACAAAATGGCCAACGAGTAGAATGCTAAGAAGTCCTGCTTGCATTTCCATCAGCCAACAAGAGCACTGGACAGAAAACTCAACCACCTGTCACTAAAGCTGATCGTTTTCAGGGTTTTCACTGAGGCCGGTGAGCTTTGGAATCTCTCTGTGTTCCCACCGCATGTGAAAAGGCACGAGCTGCCACGAAGGTAGGATAGAAGGTCAGGTTGAAACATCCAACCCTCCTTCTCATCCCTGGTTCCTTGACCTGACACAACCTGTCCATCTTCTATCCCACCTATCTGCACCTCCGACCTCACTGACCAATCTCCACCACTGCCTACCTATACTCACCTATCACCATCCCACCTAACTTCCCCAGCCCCACACCTCCTCTCTCTATTTATTTCCCAGCTCCCTCCCCCCTTCTCATTCCTGAAGAAGGGTCCAGACCTGAAACGTCAACTTTCCTTCTCCTCTGATGTTGCCTGGCCTGCTGTGTTCCTCCAGCTCCACACTCGTCAGATTGGCCTTCTTCTGATTTTTTTTTTTGGAGAGACTTTAGCTGAATAACTATCCAGTTTATCAAGTAGATGCCAGTGTCATAGCTATAACAGAATAGATTGGCTAAAGGCACAGCTACTTGTGGCACACATGTCTTCAGTACTACCATCAGGATGTTAGCCAAGCCTACGATCTTTGCTGTTTATCTTGATATCATGAGAATGAAATCAAATTGCCTGAAAACAATTTGTATGACATTAAGCAGGGTGGGAAGAATCGTACAAATCTGGTTGTAAATGGAATACTCTCTACAAGTGACTACTTGCAGTCATCACTCTTTTTTATATAGTCATGGATAGATACATTTGTCACAGGATGAAGTCTAGAAGGACTTTTCCTGCTCATTGCTTCCGTCACCACTAGACAAAGGCCTAATCTTGCAGCCATAGCCTTCAGGATCCAGCCAGTTCAGTCAGTAACAGTGATAATACGTAACTGTGTGTGTTGAACATTGAAATCCCCTATATATTCTGTGCCTCTGCTACCTTCAGTGTTTCTTCCATGTAACGGTCATAGAGTCATAGAGCCATAGAAATGTGCAGCACAGAAACAGATCCTTTAGTCCAACTCTTCCATGCTGACCAGATATCCTAAATAAATTTAGTCCCATTAGCCAGGAATTGGCCCATATCCCTCTAAACCCTTCCTATTCATGTACCCATCCAGATGCCTTTTAAATGTTGTAATTGTACCAGCTTCCACCACTTCCTCTGGCAGCTCATTCCATACACACACCACCCTCTGCATGAAAAGGTATCCTTTAGATCCCTTTTAAATCTTCCCCTCTCATCTTAAACCTATGCCATCTAGTTTTGGTCTCCCACACCCCGAGGAAAAGACCTTGCCTATTTAAATATCCATGCCCCTCATGATTTTATAAATCTCTATAATGTCACCCCTCAGCCTCCGACGGTCCAGGGAAAATAACCTCAGCCTATACAGCATCTCCCTTTTGCGCAAACCCTCCAATCCTGTCAACGTTCCTCTAAATTTTTTATGAACCCTTTCAAGTTTCACAACATCCTTCCTATTGCAGGGAGACCAGAATTGCATGCAGTATTCCAAAGGTAGCCTAACCAATATCCTGTACAGCCACAATATCTTCAGCCAGAGAGCAGTGATTCTATGGAATTCACAGCCACAGAAGGCTGTGGAGTCCAGGTCATTGAGTACATTTAAGACTGAGATAGATAGGTTCTTGATTATCAACAGAATCAAGGGTTACGGGGAGAAAGCGAGAGAATGGGGTTGAGGAACTTGTCAGCCATGATTGAATGGTGGAGCAGATTCGATGGGCCAAATGGCCTAATTTCTGCTCCTATGTCTTATGGTCTAATGGTCTTAACATGACATCCCAACTCCTATGATCAATGCATTGACGAATAATGGAAAGCATGCCAAATGCTTTCTTCATTATCCTATATACTTGCGACTCCACTTTCAAGGAACTATGAACCTGCACCCCAAGGTATCTTTGTTTAGCAATATTAAGTGTACAAGTCCTGCCCTGATTTGCCTTTCCAAAATGCAACACCTCAGATTTATCTAAATTAAACACCATCTGCCATTCCGCGGCCCATTGGCTCATCTTATCAAGATCCCATTGTCTGCTGAGATCGCCTTCTTTACTGTCCATTACATCACCAATTTTTGCGTCATCTGCAAACTTACTAACCATACCTCCAATGTTCACATCCAAATCATTTATATAAATGATGAAAAGCAGTGGGCCCAGCACCGATCCTTGTGGCACACTGCTGGTCACAGGCCTTCAATCTGAAAAGCAGCACTCCACCAACACCCTCTGTCTTCAACCTTCAAACCAGTTCTGTATCCAAATGGCTATTTTTTTCCTGAATTCCATGTGATCTAACCTTGTTAATTAGTCTACCAGGAGCAACCTTATCAAACACCTTACTAAAGTCCATATCGGTCACGTCTATCTCTCTGCCCTCATCAACTCTCTTTGTTATTTCTTAAAAAAACTCAGTTAAGTTAGTGGCCAATATGGAGGATTATGGATTTATCAACTGGGGAAGGATGGCAGGTGGGCATTATTAAGATGCTGCCAGGATTATCACCAAGTGAAGAGAAAGGAGTAATGACCTATGCCCACATCAGTGTGGTGTGTGATATGGAGAGGATCCTGGCACCAATGGTGCTCTAATAATGGAATGTTTCAACTGTTTAATGATACAGTTCCAGGTGCTATCAGCAGTCAGGAGCTTTGCATGGAATATTTTTGGAGCAGATATCTAAATACTTGGCCAGCAATGTTAGATGTGATCAGATGAATGGACAGTTTGGGAGAGGGTAGTTGTAGCAGTGAACGAGGTTATAGAGTCTGTGGCAGAGTCAGATTGCTTGGCTTTGGTAAACCTGATTGTAAGAATTTAAACAGGGAGATGTAGGAAGGATGGACGCAAAGCTTGAAGACAACAGTTTAGAATTTGAGATATTTACTGCTGTTGTGTATTCAGACATTTCCAAAATTCTAACCTATGCCATGTGCAGAACTTGACCAGGAAGTTTAAATATTCAACAGGCAGATTTGCACTATCTGAAGCCTCTGATAATGACTCTAACACTGACCTCAGGGTCAGAGACTTGGGTCAGTTATCCAATACCTGTCCAGATACTTACCTTGTATTGTTCTGCTGTAAATTTTCAGCATTAATCAGCGATTAACAATTGAGAGCGTCCCACTACCCATTCTGTCCCACTGTCAAAGAAACACACAAACCAGTTCCCAATGATTCACAAGCCTGACTTTCACAGCCCAACTATACAACTCTTAGCTAATCTTGGCCCAAATCAACTACCCGCACTACAGGTATTGCAATATTGTTCATTCTGGATGGTTGCGTCAAGGCTTTGCTGCTGCAGGTAGACAAGAAGATCTATCTGCAGAGATGGAAAGAGGTTGGGGTCTAATTATCCATGCAATCAACAGCAATGCCTTGGCAGAACTATCCAGAATGAACAATATTGCAATAGCAGTACAGTGGGTACTGACTGGGCCAACAATGCTCCTGACTGGGCCAACATGGTCAAGATCATTTGAAAATGAGGTTGGAGATAGAGTAACAACTTGAGAGAACAAAAGGTGTATCTGTGGTTTTATTTTCTGCAAATGTGATCATGATGACTTTTAGAGGGAGTGGAAAAGTTCCTGAGGAACTATTCACAATATCAGCTGGTATGGAGGCTAGAAGAGAAGATGGCCGGTCAGGCCCAGAGTAGTAACAGGATTGAGGGAGCTCAAGGTGAGTCTCATGAACAAGATGAATCTGGACGGAGCATTGGAAGGGGTGAGAGAGAAATTTGAGAGAAACAAGGTTTTCATGAATAGACTAGGTTGGGAGTTGGGAATTAGTTTTGCTTAATAGAACAATGGATTTGGCAGAAGTAGTGCAGGTAGATGGAGATCTAAGAGTAATTTTTCAAACAATCATCTGCTAGTGAAACTATATAGTATGCCAGCTTCCCATTTTTTTAAAAAAGATTTCAGAAATCAATGGATATGATTATCCCTGTACAGGCAACTATTCTGAACACCAGCTTCATGCTTGTGTGAAAAATTAAAAGTTTACACCATTGTGTCTAACTAAAATGGAAGAAACCCATGAGATTCTTACATCTCTTGCTAGAACAGAATTTGGAGAAATAGGGCAAGAAGATTATCCAGGCAAGTGGCAATATAGAAACAGGAGCCTTGGTTTATCTTTGTCATCCAGGATGATGCTTAATTAGTTTCTTCAGCTCTCAGTGAAATGATGAATGGCTGGCTGGAGGACTCCCGCAGAAATTCGCCCGAACATCGTTTTATTTTTATCTTGCTATGTTCATGGACTTCGTCACTACTAGAGTGACACGGTCACTGAATGGTTAGCATTGCTCCTTCATAGCATCAGGAACCTGGGTTCATTTCCACCCTCAAGTGACTGTGTGGAGGTTGCACGTTCTCCCTGTGTCTGCGTGTGTGTGCTCTGGTTTCCTCCAACAGTCCAAAGATGTGCAGATAAGGTGGATTGGCCATGGAAGTTACAGGGCTAGGGTAGGGGAGTGGGTCTGGAGGGGGATTCTCTTTGGAGGGTTGGTGTGGACTTGATGGACTGAATGGTCTGCTTCTGTGCTGTAGGGATTCTAAGTTTGTGGAAAAATATGTCACTCTCTAGCAAATAGGTTTTCTCCTTCTGAAGTGCTGTGATTTTACTCTGGGTAGGGTGAAGAGGCAGCTATGTTCCTTACTTAGGACAAGGAATTATTCATTGATTCATATGAGGAGTCTAGCCAACTGAAAACTAACTTCCCCAACTCCCCCAAGTTTCCAAATAACAAGTTAAATTGAATTTGTGATGTAAATTGAGTGCAGTGACTGTGTAAGTTACTGACATACTCCACTTAGCAACCCTCATAGAATGGAACGTAACTCTCAAAGCGTTCTCAAGATACCTAGTTGTAGCTCAGCTCTGTCTGACAGCAAGGCAAGTAGCCAACAAGTGATTTCACTGGAAATTTTCACCAAATTAATCTCTCATTTCCAGCATCAGTCCAGATTGCAACCATTATGGTTACTTGGTGCCAGTTGTCTCCACTGAACGAGTAGAAGCAGGAAGAATATCTGTTTTCTATAATGAAGATGATTAGACCTTATTAGAAGTACGGAATGCTCAGACTCCTGTATCTTGCTTTCACCGGGCCATTAGCTGCGGCACCAGGAAATGAGCCGGCAATGGTACTCACTTTTTATCTCACAAATCCAGGACTTAACAACATGGAGACAAAATCACTTCACTGCAAGAGTAGCATGTCACGATGCTCTTCAAATCCTCCAGTTTTGCCCTGAGTATCAGCAGATCATTCACCACCTTAAAGCAGCATTCACAACATTAGCCCTTCGCACAAAACTCTGCATAAGACTGAGGACAGTTCCCATAACACCCATCAAAGATGGAATATTAAGTGCAGCACACCATCCCAATGGTGGATCCAAAGTGGGCATACTTCCAGAATCTCTTTCTTTCCCCTTCAACACACAATTCTGAGTAGGTGACAGCAGCATGCATGGAAAAACAGAACAATTCTGTTTTGGGGGGGAATATATTGAATGGTGAAACACACGATCTGCAGACAATGGGAGAGCCGTAGTCGGACTATAATAGAGTCTTTTGAAAAGGCATTACATCACTGCTACAACTTTCCTGTCACTCTCCGTTGCATAAGATTTATTGAGAGCTCAAAGGTGTTATAGGTGTTTAAATTTACCTTGTAAATGTATCACATGACATTGGGATTTTTATTTCATGTTTGCATCATTATTATTTTTTGACGATCTTGGTCAGAGTGCTCAATATACAGGCATACCTCATGGAGTCACACAACATGGAAATTGACCCTTCGGTCTATGTTGAACATAATCCCAAACTAAAATAGTCCCACCTTCCTGCTCCTCGCCCATATTCCTCCAAACTTTTCCTATTCACATACTTATCCAAATGTGTTTTAAACATTGTAATTGTACTCACATCCACCACTTCCTCAGGAAGCTCATTTCGCACACGAACCACCCTCTGTGTAAAAAAATTTGCCCCTTTTTTTTAAATCTTCTCACGTTAAAAATGTGTCCTCCAGTCTTGAAATCCCCCACCCTAGGGAAAAGACAACCACCATTAACATTATCTATACTCCTCATTATTTTATAAACTTCTATAAGGTCTCTTCTCAACCTCCTACGCTGCATTGAAAAAAGTCCCAGCCTATCCAGCCTTTCTTTATAACTCAAACCTTCCATACCCAGCAACCTCATGGTTGGCAAAATTGATGGACGTAAGAGACATTTCCTTCATTGTTAAGGAAACAATTATTTTTCTTACACCACCAATTTTTTACCCTGATTGACAGTTCCCACTACAAACCCCTACCCCTCCATCCACATCCAGGACACCAGGCCATTCCCAATCCACTCCTCAATGCCACCCCTACTCTCTGCCCACCTTTGGATCCCTTTTTGATGACTCCATACCCCTGAATGCCACTCCATACCAAACCCACAACATCCCCAACTGATCTTTGCCAGTCTCCAACCTCCATGCAGCTACCTTCCCATTCCCACTTCTTGTGCCACAAAATTCAATCACTAACCTCAGGTGTAACTGCAGATAGTCAATTGCTACGTCTTACCATTAATCAAACATTAAGAGGCTTCCGGACTCCATGCAGATTCATCAATAAACTCTTCAAGGTGGAAATGGACGCCAGGTATCGAGTGAACCAGGCACCACATTGTCCTGTAATGCCACTGACTTTACCTCGAAGGTTAGACATAATTGTAAAAGATTTGGGGCTGATGAGCATTCATTGCATGCAAATTATCTTACAAATACGAACCCAGCACAGAAATGGCTGAAGCCTGACACAGAATAAACATTGTGCTATGTCTCACAGATAGTGTACAGTGTACCTTTTAGAGAAATGCTCATGATAACATCACCATATTATACCATGTGGACTTGACAGTATCGAGATCTCAAATTCCATACTTAAAGCATGACACATTGTTAGAAAAGTTTATAACCAACTAGTTTAGTATATATCCCAGACACTAATAGCCTAGGGACTGCAAAATTTGTCAACATCAGGAGCTGTAATAAATGTCTATCAAATATTTCAGTACAATATTATCCATGCCTAATCCTCATATTACTGGAGCTAACATAATTAGTGCCCTAAATAAAAACTAAAAGAACTGCAGATGCTGTAAATCAAGAACAAAAACAAAGTTGCTGGAAAAGCTCAGCAGTCTGGCATAACGTTTCAGGTCCAGTGAGCCTTCCTCAGAACTGAGGAAGGCGTTCTGAGGAAGGGTCACCGGACCCAAAACATTAACTCTGTTTTCTACTTCACATAATTAGTGCCCTGTCCGACACAGATACCCTGACGATCGCAAAAGCCCACATCATGGTGACAGATCACCACTGACCTAATCAGAATTTACCTTCAAGGAATGAAAATTTCCTATCTTGCCTGATTCAGTGACTTGGAATGTCACATTTCCCACCAAAACACCTTCCTCTAACATTCTCATAACTTATTCTCATCATTTCACTCGTCACAATATTGCCACTGAAGCCTTAACTCACAACTTTATCCTCACAAACACATTTCATCTCTTAAGCTCCTAATAATAGTCATGTATTGTTCTCTATGAACTCTGCAGTAGGTCTGTAAATGGACCATTCAGCAAGCCGTTGAGGCTACCAACAGCATAAAATGGCTGTACATTATTCTCAGTTGACATAAAATGGCTGAGAGGATTTTCAGCTGAAGTAGTAGCTTGTTTAGTGTAGTATATATCGAAGTAAGCCATAAGTTAGGAAAATTGTAGCTTTGTAGACAGAATATAACTAAGGTAAAAAGATTAAGATACTACACAAAAGGTCCTGTTGCAAACATACAGCTGCAGTTGTTTATGCAGAGACAGCTGGATAAGGACACCCTTGAGTATGCTGATAGAAGAGTTCCATACCAAGCTGATTGAAAGTCTAAGATCCATCGCAAACAGAAGAAAAGTTCTATTCAGAGATAAAAGGTACTGCAGATGCTGGAGAATCCGAGATAACAAGCATGGGGCTGGATGAACACAGCAGGTCAAGCAGCATCATAGGAGCAGGATTTAGTTAAGATTTCCAGATAATCATTGTTATAGACTTTGAATATACACACATATATATTTGTTTATCTTTAAAAAAAATAAGCATTAAAGAGATTCCATGAAATTTCCACAGGCAGACAGCCTTAGACAGTAAGGAAAGGCTTCACACTGCTTATAGGGAGAATGGAATAATACATGCAGAAATCAACAGACATTGGAATGTGGTTTGAATAAGATGCACTGTAAAGGCCCAAGGATAAATTTAGGGATGTCTGGTAAACACTGGGGTTGTTCATAAGGCTGCCTGTCCCTGACTATACAGTTACATGATTAATTTGATTGGATGTGTATTTAAATAATTAATAAAATGATTAGTCTGTAGTTGCCAAAGGTGGGATAAAATAAATGTATAAACTACATGTCTTGCCTTTATTCAGGGAAGAGGCTTCTGGACTCCATGCAGATTCATCAATAAACTCTTTGATGGTGGAAATGGACTCCAGGTATCGAGTGATTTCTTTACATTCAACCTTTAAAGATCAGTCATTAAATTAAGTTGGTGTCCTCTTTGGATCACTGCTCTTTGATTTAAAATTGGCTGAGATGCTGTTTGGGAGCTGTTCGGGCCACTTGTTTGGGGATATTTTGATGTAACAATTACTAGTAAATCCAAGAAAATACAATGTTCTTGAACAGTGCAGCTATTTAACTAAGCCCTACTGTACAGAGAAGTGGGGAGGGTAAGCCAATCATAGAAATGCAGGAGGAAAAGTAGGCCATTCAGCCCCTCATTCTTGCTCTGTCATTCTAGTTCATGGATTATCATTTTCCACCATTTTCCCACACAATCTGCATGACTTTGAAGTTAGTAGTATCAGCCCTTTCAGCCTGTTCCACCATTCAATTAGATCATGCCTGATCTATATCTAACTCCATTCATCTGTATTTGATGCATATCTTTTTCTATAAATCTGTCAGTTTCACTCCTAACATTGTAACTGACCGAACATCTCTAATTTTTTGATGGAATAAGTTTCAGTTTTCCAGAACAACCGGATGAAAAGTTGCTTTTGATTTCATTCCCAGATGACATTTTTTATCTTTATTCATTCATGGGTTGAGTGCATCACTAGTGAGGCAGCGTTCATTGCCCATCCTTAATTGCCCAGAGGACAGGTAAGAGTCAACCACATTGCATGCATGACATAGCATTAATATAGGTCAGGGATCCTTTATCCAAAAACCTGGGGACCAGCTTGTAGCCACAGGAAGGGTATTTTTGGTGTTCGAAAAGGTCCAATAATGTATAGGTCCATTTGAGTCTTTTTCAAAGTATGAAAGAAACTTTGACCCAAATGAAACTAGAGGGGAAGTTTTTCTTTCCAAATGATCTGAACGGACACAAACGGATCTGCAGACACACTGAGTTTAAGTCTTTGGGAAACTGAAACTTCACTTTTATGTGTGTTTGAGCCATTTGAAATTTATTTGGCCCAAAGGGCCTAAACTTAACACATCTACAGGTCCATTTCCAAAAAAATGGTCTTCAGTTTATGGATCTTTTCAATTTTTAGATATGCAAATAAAGGATACCTGATCTATATTATTCTTGAGACCTCATGTTCTGATTCCTTTACTAGAGAAATTGATATCTCTCTGTAAAACCTACTATATTGAATTATTATTTTAAACATCAGAATTACATTCTCCCTCAACCTCTTAAACTCAAGGAAATACAAGGGTTATTTCTCAAAAAATATTTAAGTATACAGTCAACACAATAATGACAAATAGGTGGCCATCAGTGACAGCAACATAAATGTTGAATACAATGAGAAAATTCAAGGCTAACAATGCCTTTTACCCAAATCTCAAAATTTACCAAAATTATGTCTTCACAAGTGCTTTTCCTGTTCAGTTTCTATTTGGTCCCACATATAATCTCCAAGGTCAGATAGTACATGCCTGTCAATTAATTAATTTACATTCAAAACTGTCCGGCTTTCTAATCTGTATTTACAAAAATGAACGTCACAGTTAGTTGATCTGAAGTGAATACAATATCAATATTTATACAGGTTTCTGCCCAGACATTGTTTGTGTGCCAGACAGTATTAAATTGCACAAGCCGAGGAGATGCACTGTGATTATCCTCAAGGCAGAAACTGACCGCGATCTCAAATCAATCTGTTACTACCAATCTGAATTGAATCACATTCATATGTTGCCAGCTTCAAGTGGCACCAAGACATTAAGGATTTGTACTCCACATGAAAATGCAGATAAATGATTGAATCAAGTACAACAGTAATTTAACATAAAACAGCTGCAAACTCAGAATGAATGTAAATATGCAGCTGTTAGGGAAATGTCTTTAATTACATGTGCTATAGGTAGATAATGGGTACTTTAACCCTCTGTCCTCTTTGTGAGCTAGTCAGTTTCAGTATAAAGCTTTCTTTTTGTATAAACAAAGATTTCTGAATGTAAAAATGATGCAATGATCATCAGAATGTTAAGTTCTTCCATAAATTAAATTGCCAGTATTTAATTATAATACAGAATATTTCCTTGAGTATTGCTGAAAACGATACATTTTGCATAAGTTTTTTTCGTCTTGTACTCATAAGGACAAGTTGCATAAAATACCAATGTAAAAGGAAAATAACTTTTTTAATGCAGTTTGCACAATATCTTGACCAGAGTTGACCTGCCTGGTTGAAATCTAAATCGAGCTTGGCAGTTAACTGTCAGTCATCATTTAACTGGTACATTCTCCTTCGCTTCACATCTACAAATCAGAGTCCACTTATGAACCAATAAGAATTCTTTTCACATACAATAATAAAAGGTTGTTTTTTTCCATTTCATTAGTATTAATATTAAATATTTAAATATTTCCTTCATCTGGTTGTCTAGAATGTACAGACTAAAATAGTTTAACCGGTCACTGCAATCTTACATGTCTCGTTCTTATCCAATTGTTATTTAACATTGAGCAATTAGATCTGTAACTTTAGTGAATTTCAGTCAAACTTCAAATATAATTGGAACTGAATCATATGTTCATCTTTAGCATTGCATAATTTAATTAAAATAATAATAAACAACCTTTTCCATTATATATCAGTTTATAATTTTTAAAATTCATTCATAGAATGCAGGTTTCTTCAGCTGGGCCAATATTTATTATACATCCCTAATTGCCAAGAGAGCAACTAAGAGTCAACTACATCAAAGTGTGTCTGGAGTCACAAGAAGGCAGTTACTTCCTTAAAGGATATTAGTGAACCAATTTTTTATTTAAATAACTACAGACACCTTTGCTGGTTTCAAACCCAGGTCCCTACATCAATATCTATGTGTCTGCATTAATAGTAAGCAAAAATACGACTATGTCGTCTCCTCCCCTAATTTTTACAATTTACGCATTGGTGGTCTCTTCCCATTGACTGCTTCTGTACAAGTAACTGTGCCGATAATAACTAAAGAAAATTTGTACAGAAAAATTGGAATTGCATTGAAATTGGTAATTCAGAACATTTCTTTCAATGGCGCTTTAGAATAAACCAGAGCTTTCAGGATTGTATGTATTTATAAGAGGCCAGGAATTGTGTCACATACCCAGGCAGCTTCTTCAATACATACTATTCTTTAATTACGCTATCGGAGATTCTGCCTTCCACCTTTAATAAAGCGTCACACCGCCCAACAGGAAGACAGGTGCTATCACATCCTTAAGTGGAGAATAACATGAAGGGAGAGGTTTTCACTGCGAAATAATCTAGTGTTTTATAGAGGATTAATGTTCCTTTGGGCATTGGAGGCATGATGTTGTCCAACATCGCTAGTCGTTATCTCTTTTCTTTAATTAGCTGCCTTCCTGCTTTTCTTTCTCATTCTGTCTGATATAGCCACTTGTAGACTGCATAATACACCACAGACTGGACTTTCAGTAGGTAACACAGCATATTGCTTGAAGCTGTGCTGTAGTGGACAGATGGAATATCATAGGGAGCCTAAAAGGAAGGGGAAGGGCGGAAAACACACCACCTCACAAGCAAATGATTTTGTTGGCATCATATATTATAGAAGTTGGAAAATTTGCATTAAGTATGGTTCTAATTTCTTGAAACTGTCAACTAATGTCTCTAAATCCATGTCTTCATTATCGGTCTGAATCCATTATTTAAAAATTGTTGCATTTAGATATTTCACTGACAAAGCAGAAAAGAACACAGTGCACCTTGCAAAATGAGTGCTGAATAAAGCAATTTTTCAATTAATGAATACAACTCCACCATATGGAAACCAAGAACTTTTTAATTAGTTACTTATATAATATATCTCCTGTGGTGTTGCTCACAGACTGAAGATGGGGTCTTACTGTGCGGACAGCAGGGTATGCACAGTGAAAGGCCCAGAAAAAAAGCCCACTTCAGAAAATGAGATGTGAACATTTGCTTCAAATTAAATTGTCTCAGTTAACTCACTTATTCAGACATTCATCTCAGAACTTGCTCAATCAATCCAGGTTGACAATTGAATGAGGTAGTGAAAGAGTGCTGCAATGTTGAAGGTTCTGACTTTTGAATGAGACACAAAATCAAGGCTTCATTTGCCTTTTCTGCTGAATGTAAAAATCATCTATGTCCATGTTAATATTCAAGAAAGATCAAGATGCTGTCCAGACCAATATTTCTTAGCCAAAATTATTCACATTGACAAATCGGCTTCCAGATTTCTTTCATAACAGCAGCTTTACCTCTGAACTTCACTTGCTAGCTGTCAGTTGTTGTGGGAAATCCCAAGGGCATAAAAAAATCTAAACGCAAATTTCTTTTTCCTTCATTTATTGAGTTATTGAGCAATGTAGACTCTGGCCTCTCCGTACGAGCCTGATGTTAAAATGCATTGCATGAGCAATTTACTGTCTAAATAAAACTAAATTAACATTAATAATACACATTTACTTGGAGAATACTTTAAGGTTTCATACTGCTGACAAAAGGTTTAATGTTTGATCTCGTTGAAGTATGGAAGTATGGAAAGTTTGCCTTGTTTTTGTTTACCAGTGTCTTTAATTCCCATTATTTGAAACTTAGTCACATTTTCTAGCTCCTAGGTCTACAGTTCTGCCACAAACACATCCTATGAATCAGAAATCAAATACTAGCTTGTCCTTACTCATGCCTCTGAGACTGGCAATGAAATGTTAGACTAGACAGCAAACATTAAAAAGTCACCAGAAGCACAAAAAAGTGTTATTAAATTTATAAAGTAGTGTGTGTAATGCTAAGGGTTGTTTTCCAAAGTTACAAGCCTTCATTGACTCTAATTTCAAATACAGTCAAAACAGTGAATGCAGTAATATGTCATTCCAGTTTAGCACAAAATTGCATCCTGCAATTGCTATTTGGTTCTGTACTCAAAAATAGTTAAAACCTAATAGAAAGTGTTATAACAACTTTGATAAAGTTTTCTTTACTATTCAGTTTCCAGGATTGTAGTAGATTCTAAAGGCAGAATTTTAACCCGCAAAGTGGGTAGGGATGTAGGCAGTGGAGTGCTAAAGGAAACAGGACAGTGCTCTCTTAAAATCTCTGGAAAAGTGGCAACAAGTCAGGAACACAATGTGTCCTGCCATCTCCAGTTTTGGTTTAGATGACTTTGCCAGCAAGCAGGCAATCTTTGCACAGCTATATACAACTAAATGATTAACTTTGAATTTAGCTTGGCATTCTGGATTTTACTGCTAGCACATGACTTTCCCTGAAGCAACTGCACATCGCCAGGGTCAGCTAGCCTAGCACACATGGAGAGGACAAAACCAGTGAAATTAACAGGCTAGGAAATAGTGAAAGTGAAACCACTCCCAAGGGGAGAGGCTACTGCTCACAGCACGTATGAGAGTTTGCTATTACAATCAAATCTGGTTCACATCATTTCTCCATTACTAATGCCTAGAGTGTGCACCACCCTGCTGATTTCCATGGTATCCTCCTCCAATACAGTCAGGGTTGCAATGGCTGTAGGAATAGTTGTAGTTCTCAGTTTTAAGAAACTTTATGGTGTTTTGCATAGAAATGTGTATTATTAAAATGAACTTAATTTTGTCTTCACATAACAAATTGGTTGACAGTGTAGTTCTTCACACACTCAGAATTATCCTGCAAATTCTGCCCAATTAGCAAATCTGATACTTTCAACGAGGATCACATTGTGGCACATTTGCACATACGAGAAACTACATATAACAATTGCAGGCAGATACTATATTTCAATTTAACAAAATAGATGATTCATTTCTCAGGACAATGCCTTGTCCAATCAACGTGAGACAGCCCGGGTTAAAATTTGCTCTCGTGAGTTATCATTAACTAGATTATTCTCCATGGTAAAACTCTACCAATCAAAGTTCACTTGCCATCCAATCAGTACTGTCCTTTTGCACAGTATAAATGTTGGTTAATTGATATTTTTGCAAATTTTTCTGATAAATGAAAGACTAAGGCTTTGACAAAATGTGTCTTTTCTTTATCAATAATCTGATAGTTTTAAGCTCATCATTACAATCCTGTTATTTCAGAAATATTTAATTAACTAAATTCAATTTGCAAACAGCACACCTCAAGATTATTGGCCAGGTTTCCGAATTAGTAACCGTTATGTTACTGCAGCCACAGTGGTTTCTAATTGAACAATGAGTAACTTGTTCATTGGTCCTTACAAATGAAATATTGGATAAATAATTAATAAATAAGGGATTTATATTTTAGTTTAATCAGCAACACTGCATCCTGTGGAAGAGCAGGGTTACTGTCAGAAGTTGCTGTCAAAAACAATAATAAATGGCAGCTGACAGCCTATTATTAATAATACAAATTCTGGGCCATTTCTATAACTCCCCAAGGATGCCTTCCATTATTTACAAATTGTGGAGGTCCATCTCAAAATGTAAAATTTTAATGCTGGTGAAAACTGATCGTGGAATGGGACTTAGAGTGATTTTGCTTATTTGGTCAATGCACATATGGAACAACACATTCCAGTTTGGAGGCAACCTATTGGCGAAGTCTGTTGAAAATATGGCTGATTTCCATTCTGAGTGCATTGTTAAAGAATGTCTCTTTATTAATTGTTTCAAAGCTTCTTGAACCCTTATTCAAGCTGGTTTACAGCAAGTTTATGAAACCCTACCATGTTTAAGGACCACTGTGACTGCACGGCCAATCGGAACTGATAATGGAAGTTCTAATCCACTGCTTGTTAGTTTCCTGCCATGTAAATTGATTTCCATTCATTGCACAGAAACATCAATCACAGGTGAACTTGAAATAAAAGACCTTAACAAGCTACCATTTGCTAACTCTGCTGTTAGAAGTGGAATCCATGTCCAGATGACGTGAAAGGCATGCACAATCAGATTACAGACACTTCAAATCTTCTCTCCTCTTCATTCAGCTGCTTTCAATGAGATTTTTTGCAAGATTATCTGCAAGACGCAAGATAGCTTTATTTATTTTCAGGACATACAGCGTTAATAAGTTTGAGCACTGTGCACTGGACTGATTAAAGTAAACAACTTTCACATCTTTGTTTTTTGAATCATTTTGAGAATATGTAATTCTAAGAAAGTTAGAATGCCATAATTAGACAAATTACAGAACACTCTAAGAGGTATTATGTTACAGGACACTCTAGTAACAATAACAGAAAATCCCTTTTTGTGGAGACTGGAGAACAATTTTGGACCAGCTTTTGATTATAAATTTTCATTCCCAGCTAGGGAGTCACAAAAGACCCTTATCAATATCATGAGAACCTTCTCTGGTTAAATTATTTTTGAACTTTATTTTTGCCTTAAAATTATTCCATTGTCAGTCTCATTAAATGTAATATATTCAATGTTAGAAAATGCTGATGTTCACATTGCAAATGTATAGCTCTGCTGCCTGCAAACTGTCGAGTACAATCTGAGTTAATCTCTGGAAAGCACACCTTCCCAGAATGTCTTTTGCAGAGAAAATAACTCCAGAGTTTTCCTTTTCGTGGCTTTAAGACTTAATAGATTTAATCACTTGTTTCAAAGTTTACTGCTGCCAAGCATTTTGTGTATATGTAAAAATAAAAATCACAAATTATAAACTACTGCAATATTTTAAATCATGTCAAAAATGTCACATCTGATTCATTTAAGCAGACATAAATTTTTAGAGCTACGTTAAAGAAATCTTATATATTAATTTTTTGATTGAGCACTTAATTTAAACTGGCCTGCTGCTCAGTTCTTTTATTCTTTATCCATTCATGGGATGTGGGTGTTGTTGGCAAGGCAGTATTTATTGCCCATCCCAAATTGCCCAGAGGGTACTTAAGAGTCAACCAAATTGCTGTGGGTCTGGAGTGACAGAGGCCAGACCAGGTAAGGATGGCAGTTTCCTTCCCTAAAGGACATTAGTGAACCAGACAGGTTCTTCCCCCCCAATAATTGATTCACAGTCATCAGTAGATTCTTAATTCAAGATATTTATTGGATTCAAATTCCATCATCCACTGTGGCAGGATTTGAACCTGGGTCCCCAGAGCATTATCTGTGTCTCTGGATTAACAGTCCAGCGATAATACCACTAGGCCATCACCTCCAGTGGTGACTTGTACACTGGTAGGACCCTGGGTAGTGGTGTTGTGGAACTGAGAGACCTAGGGGCTCAGGTACATTATTCTTTGAAATTTGCATCACATGTAGGCAGGGTGGTTAAGAAGGCTTGAGTATGTTTTCTATAATTGCTCAGGCCTTTTGAGAATAGGAGTTAGGATGTCATGTTAAGGTCGTACAGGACATTAGTAAGGCCTCTTCTGGAGAACAGTGCACAGTTCTGGCCATCTTGTTGTAGGAAGGATATTATTAAACTGGAGAGGGTTCAGAAAAGACTTACCAGGATGTTTCCCAGACTGAAGGGTTTAGTTATGAGGAGAGATTGAATAGGCCGGGACATTTTCCACTGGAGCAAAGGAGGTTGAGGGGTAACCTTAATGAGGTTTATAAAATCGTGAGGGACATAGATCAGGTGAATGAGAAGGGTCTTTTACCTAGGGCAGGGGAACTCAAAACTAAGAGGCATATTTTTAAGGTGAGAGGAGGCAGATTTAAAAAGGACATTGAGAGGCAACCTTTTTACATAGAGAGTGGTTTATATGTGGAATCAAAGCCCAGAGTAAGTGGTGGATGCAGGTACAATTACAACATTTAAAAGACATTTGGATGAGTACATGAATAGGAAAGGTTTCGAGGGATATGGGCCAAATGCAGGCATGTGGGGCGAGTTTAGTTTGGGAATATGGTTGGCTTGGACTAGTTGGACCAAAGGCTGTTTCCAATCTGTACAACTCTATGACTATGACTATGACCGTGCTTAGGCATTGTCTAATATTATCCAGTTTTAAACTATTCCTGTTTTCTCAATACAATCTAAGGCACCTACGTGAACAGGAAAGGAAACACTTGACTGTTATAATTCACCTTTTTCTGGCTCCCTCCATTATATGTAGGACTCAATTATTTTGTCAACTATCCTTTGCAATTGTTCTTCATTTTACCTCAAGGCTTATAAAATTATTACGTTACTACCTTGGTGAAGGGTAATGACTGCACATTGTTGAAATATATTTTGAAAAATAATGATTAAGTGATCATTAATTGTGAATTGTACTGACAGGTTGAAAGAACAGGAAGGATTCAACACACTGCAACAGGTGGTGAGAGGCAGATTTTACCATGTATGCTCAATTAATAGTAACAGTGAGTCAAAAAGAGAATGGAAAACAAAGGGCAGTAGGAAGAAATCCACTGCTGTGAGAAGGAGGAAATAAATCCCAAGATGATATACAACATAATGTACTGAACATTTTCTGCCATTGCGGGTGGCGATGGCCTAGTGGTATTATCACTGGACTATTAATCCAGAGACCCAGATAACATTCTGGGGACCTGAGTTTGAGTCCCACCATAGTACAAGGTGGAATTTGAATTCTGTAAATATCTGGAATTAATAATCTAATGATGACTGTGAATCCATTGCCGATTGTCGGAAAAAAACATTTGGTTCACGAATGCCCTTTAGGGAAGGAAACTGCCATCCTTACCTGGTCTGGCCTATATGTAACTCCAGACCCACAGCAATTTGGTTGACTCTTCACTTCACTGCCCTCTGGGCAATTAGGGATGGGCAATAAATACTGCCTGGCCAGTGACACCCTCAACCCATGAATGAATAAAGGAATAAGCAGAATCACCAACAAGTGACAATACAGAGCTGGCAAGTGAAGCTTGTGGATAGCTGGTTAAGGCCAGCAAACAATAATTTAACAAAATTTGTTAGATTTCATCAATTTATTTATCAAATCATGGGGGAGAATTTCCTTTGAATTGCTGCCAACTTTAAGACAGTTAAGTCTGCAGCCTTTAACACAGTTAACCACACTATTCTCCTCCATTTCCACTCCATTGTTGTTCCGCGGATTATTTTCCTATCCATGTTTTTATCTCATGGTATGGTTTAAAATAACTTCTCTTCCTGCTTCCACACTGTTACATCTGGAGCAGCCACCCGCACCCCCCTCCCAACCCCGCAAAAGATCTATTCTTGGTCCTCTATTTCTTATCTTCATGAAATAAACAGTGAAATAATTCAAAGGCTCAATGGCAGTTTTCTACATATGATGATACCCTGCTCACATAACAACCATACCTCTCACTTCCCCACTGTGTTAAAGTTACCATCCTGCTCATCCACCATCCAGTAGTAGTTGAGCAGAAAATTCCTTCAATAAAATATTGAGAAACTAAAGCTCCTGTTTTAAGTCTCAATGAAAACCTTGACCTGACGTGGGAGTAGGGAAGGTGGCAGAGTTGGGAAGGACAGGGCAAGAGCTATAGATTTGGAGATGACAACAGCTGTGGATCTGAAATTCTCTGGGCATTCAAACATCTTAACTTATTCCTTTAAAGAACATTGCGCATGCAATCTCCAAAACCCCATGATGTGAAGTTATGTGCACAGTGGCACTGCCCTTGTACAGCTGAGTACAAGAGTATTACAAATGGTAAGTAAGCAGATGAAGTTATTGCAATATATGACCAACCATATCCTATTTCCTCCAAATTTATTGCGAACTGTTGTCTCTCTTACCTCTCCACCTACCACCTATGTAACCTCCTTTCATGCAAACTCAGGATTTTCAGCATTGGTGTTCCTTCCCTATTTGTACTTGTGATTGTGCAGGGACACTCTACGATGCTGATCAAATGAATGAGCACTTGTTTTCACCAATATGAGTGCCTATGGTGTGCAAATGAAGGTACATCTGTATTGTGTCCTGACTGCAGGCTCCCTTGTGGAAGTTAGGCTGAGTTGTAAAGTGTTTGTGAGTGAACATTCTGGTCCATATATTAGAAGGAAGCCCATGAGGCATACCAGGAACATAGAGGCATTGTCAAGCCCCATTTGATTGTACTAGGGCAAAATTGGGATTAAGGATGGTGATGACCACCACCAAGAAAGTAAGAAACTGAGGACCACCATAAGAGAAGTGTCGTTTGGGAGAGGGAGGGAAAAGCCAAGACAAGAGACACAAGGATTTTTTGTTATGATCCTCCAAATAATCATACATTTTTCTGATCTTGGTCTCTTCTAGCCAAGTCCCTACATCCCGCTGAGCAACTTTGACATAGGGCAGACCTCCTCTTGAGCCTTCACAAAAATCTCATTGTAACACCTATGAGACTATCAGGTTAAATTTGGCCCTTGCTTGAATGTAGCAAGGAGTTTTAGCAGAGTCACCAAACTACAGAATTATTACAATGCAAAAGGATGCTATTTGGTCCATTGTGCCTGCACGAGCTTTGATCATTTTGACCGTGTGTCAATCTCCTGCCTTTTCCCCATAATCTTGGCCACACAACTGAAGTTTTTGAATTTCTTCCAGTTCTTTGAGAAAGTGTAAGTGCTTCTGTAACCTTCATCCACACAGGCTCAATCATTGTAATAATGAGCCTTCCTGCCTTCAATATTCAACAGTCATCATGTACTTTCACCTTTGATTTGGCCAGCAAAGTATCGGTCGAGCATCAGATTATCTTGTTGCTGACAATCTGTCCTCCCCTAGTCCTCCACCCTCTGATGAGGTACCCATTCCATCATGCACTCTGCCACTTGTTTTCCTGTCTCCTTTCAGCTAGTTACCGTCTTTAAAAGTATAATATTTTCTTCTTCGGGTGATGGTAATCCAAGAATTAATATTGCTTCTTCTGACTAATCCAGTATTGTCAATCAGAATACAAGGAAGAAGGTTCAGTGGATTGGCAGGGCTCTCATACCAACTTAATTGTGTGAAGCTGCATTTCATTCTGGGATTTGATTTCTTTTAGCAGTGTGAAATGGGAGCAGAGGGAATAGATTCCTATGTTGTATTTTCCTTTGTGGCAATTTTCAGGGTGGCATGGTGGCTCAGTGGTTAGCATTGTTGCCTCACAGCGCCACCTTTAGGTGACTGTCTCTGTGGAGTTTGCATACTCTCCCTGTGTCTGTGTGGGTTTCCTCCCACAGTCCGAAGATGTGCAGGTTGGGTGGATTGGCCATGCTAAATTTCCCATAGTATCCAGAGACGTGCAGGCTAGGTGGGTTAGCCATGAGGAATGCAGGGTTACAGGGATGACGCAAGGGCTTGTGTCTGGGAGGGATGCTCTTCAGAGAGTTGGTGTGAACTCAGTGGGCTGAATGGCCTGCTTCTGCACTGTAGGTATTCTATGAAACTGGCAGCATCAGGGGATGAAGAGAGAATTTTTCAGGATTAGCCATGTTATTAGCTGTACCAAGCTAGTCTGAAATCTGAACTTTAATTTTAGCTCTACAATTACATGTAACAACAATAGTAACGTAATCCTCAGAATGGTGGCACTTCAAGGAATTTCAAAATCCTTGAGATGATTTTTTTTGTTCAGTCCCTAACATCACATCAATAAAATACATTTACAAACAGTTGCAAAATTTCTCAAATGTCAGTAGCTTTCATGCTGTAATTTAAAAATGAGAACTGCTTTCCCCATTTTCCCCTTGCCATCATTCTTTTCTCTTCTTTGTTTACAAAAGTATTAACTTTAAAATGTTTTACTGGCCCACATTTCTCTGCCTCCAAGGACTGATTGTCCATTCTAATGCAGGGTCACTGGAACCAAAACACCGACACTGCTGCCCCTCTAAAGTTGCTACCTACAGACCTCCTGAGTTACTCCAGCAGTTTCTGTTTTTGTTTCAGATCTCCAGCATCTGCCGCTCTTTGATTTATTTCCATTCTGCGTATCAGGCTCGTATCAATCTTAGGCTGTAAACAAACTCTAAAGCTTTTTCTCAACCAAACAAAGCTGAGTTTATTAATGATGTGAAGGAACAATGCTTAAGCAAGAGTAGAAGAAGTAGAACAGCGACATTGATGTTAAAGAGATAATAATAAAGAAATTCCCTGCAGAAACTCATGAAAGATTGCCAATGCAGATGTCTTGGCATTTTTACACAGGTAGGGGAGGCGTCAGATTTGGTGCCTGTGGATGAATCACTTTAATTGTTTGCATCCACCACCTACACATCAACAAACATTTGACTTTGACAAATCTTTTCTCTCTGTCCCTGCACAATAATGTGCATTGCCATGATGGAGTGCCTGTTCTTTTGATTTCCCTCCTCCAGCTTTCTTCATTTTTCCAGACTCTTGGCTATTTCTTCCTTTCGACTTCCGCATCTTGTTTAATTGGATCCTTGACTTAATGAGCCACAGACTGCAATCAGTAAGAATAGGCGACAACACCTCCTCTACCATAATCCTGAACACTGGTGTCCCTCACTCTGCCCCTTACTGTGCTCCTTATATGCTCAAGACTGTGTGGCCAAATTACCTCCCTACTCCAGTTACACGTTTGCTGACAACACCAACATGATAGGCCGGATCTCAAACAATGATGAGACAGACTACAGGAAAGAGATTGGATGCTGAGCAGAATGGTGTAAAGATAACAATCTCCCCATCAGAAGAACGAAGGAGCTGGTCATTGACTTCAGGAAGCGGAGTGGAGGGCAAGCTCTGTCTGCATCAATGGTGCTGAGATGGAGACGGTTGAGAGAGTCAAGTTTCTGGGAGTGGCGATCACCAACAATCTGTCCTGGTCCATCCAGGTTGACGCTACAGTCAGGAAAGCACAACAACGCCTCTAGTTCCTCAGGAGGCTAAGGAAAATTGGCATGTCCACAAACTTACCAATTTTTAGAGCCGTACCATAGAAAGCATCCTATCTGGATACATTACAGTGTGGTATGGCAACTGCTCTTCCCAAGATCACAAGAAACTACAAAGAGTCATGAACACAGCTCAGACTATCACACACGTAGCCTTCCATCCACGAATTCCATCTACACTTCCTGCTGCTTCAGGAAAGCAGCCAACAGTGATACTCTCACCTCAGTAACACTCTCTTCCCATTTCTTCCATTGGGCAGAAGATACGTAAGTTTGAATACACGTACAAACAGATTCAAGAACAGCTTCCTCCCTGCTGTTATCAGACTTTTCAATGGCTCTCTCAAATAGTATTGTTGATCTCTCTCTCTCTCTCCCCCCTCTCTCTCTGTGCACCTTCTCTGTGTCTGTAACACAGTATTCTGCACTCTGTTCTGCTACCATGATGCACTTTTTATGTGCGATCTGCCAGCATAGCACGTAAAACAACACTTTTCACTGTATCTCAGTATATGTGACATCACTAAATCAAACCAAATAAAATCAGCAGAAATATCACATGGAAAATGGAATACTTGATTGGATACATCGACCAGGGAGTCTTCAGACATAGATGGAACTGGGAAATTTACTTTAGCAGAGGGCTAGTTAGCAGGAATGGAAGACAGAATTTATGAGTCATCTACAAATGTAAAGGGAAACAATACAATGAATGAATACATATTTTAGCCCTCAGACAATAATTAAAATTGCAGGTTTTTTAACCAAAAATCGTAATCATCCCATGCCACAGAAAATAAATAGATATTATTGCAAATCTGTTAGTGTTTCATTTTCATGCAGCCGTCAATCATGCAGAGTCAGGAACTGAAATGAGCAGTCAACAATCTTACTTTGTTTTAACAGTGAATAAAATGGTCCATTAATATTGATGCAGGTGCCATGATCCCACTGTTGTAAGAACCATATTTCCCAAAAACCATTGCAGTAGAACTAAAAGCAGGAAGGCTTGAGTTGATTGCTCGTGCTGTTGCAGGACTTAATGCCATTTATCTCAAAGTGCTTAGAGAAATGGAAGAGGTTGGTCGTGATTCACTGGCTCATTTATTCAAAAGCTCATTGATGTCCAGATTGGTTTCAGAGGATTGGAGGGAAGTTCATGTATCATTATTTAGGAAAGGGAAGAATTGACCCTGAAAAATTACAGGCCTCTGAGCTCAATTTCAATAGTTGAGAAAGCGTTTTGTGCAATGTGATAAATGATCACTGGGAGAATGCAGCAGTTATTAACTTAGCTTTAGGAGGTAATGGGTCCTGCTTCTCTGACCTGATTGAGCTTCTTTGAGAAAATATTCATAATTGTGAATGAGGACAATCTGCTTCATGATACTTATCTTGATTTCCAAAAAAAATTTAGTAAAGTTCCTGAAAGACATCTATTAGAAAAAGAATTAGATTTCATAGGATTACTGATCAGTTAGTATGAGGGAAAGCAAGAAAATCATGTGAGTTGAGTGTTGTTATTAATGGCTGTGGGCTTGACTGCAGCTCAGTTACAAGCAGAGTACCTCAAGGCTCAGCATTCGTTCCTGTTGATCATTTTCATTAATAATTTAAACAAGTACCATTCCCCATTCCACTGATTAACAAAATATGTGCAGGAGTTTTGCAGCAGGGAGCAACTTTGCAGCTTACAAGCTGTTTTATATTCAATTGGATGGATGAGTACATGTATGTCATTTAATTTTCCAGAATTACCTTTACTATATCATTTACTTACTTAGATATTGCTGTGAGGTCACTTCTCAGGGCAAAAAGCTCAAATCTCTCCTGTCTGGCTTCATCATTTAGTCTATTGACACTAGTGATCAGTCTTGTTAATACTGCCTCTGAAACCCGGATGTATCTCTTTTACCTCAGTGACCTGAAATGAACAATTCTTAAGGTATAGTGTGACCCAAGCACAATTAAGTTTTATTATGATGGTCTTACAGTCTGATGTTTTGACAATTGAAAGGATTGTATTTTGGTAGTTTCATGGAAATGGACGGGAACAGTAGCAACAGAGATTGTACTTGTAAAGCCTGTAGACAAAGAATAAGGCTAAATGCCAAGATGTATTTATTTTTGCAGAAAATCAATGTTTGCTGTCACAGATTTCCATGATACATGGTAACACTGAGTCTCAGATTTTGTGAAGTCGAAGAGACTCAATAGACTTGCAAAGCGGGAAGACAGTGTAACGCCAGGATTCACAGAGGTGATGGCATGGTCATTTCAGCTGACTAGTAATTAAACCGGCTCAGATGAATGCTCCAGAGACGTTGGTTCAAATCTCACCACCGCAGCAGGTGGAATTCAAATTCAATTAATGAACAAGTAACATTAAAGTAATAAACAAGCAAGTAACATTTGCGCCACACAAATGCCAGGCTATGACCATCACCAATAAGAGACAATCTAACCACTGCCCCTTGAAATCCAGTGGTGTTACCATCACTGAATCCCCCATTGTCAACATCCTAGGAGTTACCATTGACCAGAAACTCAATTTGACTCACCACATAAACACAGTGGCTACAGGAGCAGGTCGGGGGCTAGGAATACTGTGGTGAGTAACTCACCTCCTGACTCCCCAAAGCCTGTCCACCATCTAAAAGGCACAAGTCAGGAGTGTGATGGAATACTCCCCACTTGCCTGGATGAGTGCAGCCCCAACAACACTCAAGAAGTTTAACACCATCCAGGACAAAGCAGCCTGCTTGATTGGCAGTACATCCACAAGCATCCTTTCCCTCCACCACTGAAGCTCAGTCGCAGCAGTGTGTACAATCTACAAGATGCACTGCAGAAATTCACCAAAGATCCTCAGACAGCACCTTCCAAACCCACGACCAGTTCCATCTTGAAGGACAAGGACAGTAGATATATGGGAACAGCATCACTTCTAAGTTCCCCTCAAAGCCACTCACCATACTGATTTGGAAATATATCACCGTTCCTTCACTGTCACTGGGTCAAAATCCTGGAACTCCCTCCCTAGTGGCATTATGGGTCAACCCACAGCAGGTGAACTGCAGTCGTGCAAGAAGGCAGCTCACCATCACCTTCTCAAGGGCAGCTAGGGACGGGCAATAAATGTTGGCCAGTCGGCAACACCCACATCCCACAAATGAATGAATAAAAGCAAAAATAAACCTAAACATGAAAAATGCAAATCCTCCCCTTGTGAGGAAATTGGTGAAGAAGACTGAAAATCTAAAGTCTCTGATTCAAACATGGCATTTCCAATTTTTATGGAAGTGAGTCACTTCTCATGGCTATGTGGTTTATAGATGCAATTGCTCATTTCATTTATCAGCTACATCCACTCAAGTTGGATTTTGCTAGCTTTGAACTCTAGAATCTATAATTGTGTGGAAAAGACTTGGTCTGAACTTTGAATTGATGGTCAGGGCAACTTTTTGAAACCTGTATTGGATATGGTCCCTGAGACTCCATTGGGAGAGGTTAAGTAGGCCTAGCAGCAGATAGGTTGGTCTTTGGAATTAAGAGTAGATATAAATGGGCATAAAAAGTACTCAACTGCATTATCTATCAAGTTAATTGCAACTCCTACAGACCCATTGAAATCAATTGCCAAAGTTATCAAGGGGACCTGTCAAAGGCAATTATCAAACAATCAAGGTATTTAAATGGTCAGCCCCAGGATTTTTATTACTGAATTTAACAACCACACATTATTACAGTAGTCTGATATTTCACTTTAAAATTTAAAAGTGATTATAAACTCAAGGAATTGCTAACACGACTTGGATGAAATGGTTTTAATTATAAAGTATCGGACCAAAAGTACCAATTGCCATTGGAACAGATCTGCTCAGTGGCAAATGGATCAACAAATGATCACGTCCCTCTCTGTGTATTTTGTGACTAGACTTCAGAGTATAGACACTCTCTAACGCATGCATCACAGATTGCTGTCTAGCAGCCAAAAGGAGATGAAGCCATGCATCCCATTAAACCAGAGAACCCGGAATTGCCTCTAAAGGGCAGCAGAAAACAGTTTATAGATCAACACGGAAAGGTAAAGGTAATGGAAGGTCTGCAGCTTTTACATATCTATTTATTACTTTCCTGTTCTTCTGAAACTTCTGTTGGTTTTTTTTTAAGTGATGGATTCAAAGAATAATGATTTTTAAAAGCTTGGCAGCACTATAATGACCATGGGACTAGGTATGTGGTGTAGTTGGCATGCATAGGCCACAGGGAGCATGTCAGGAGTTGAGGGTCTGAGTGATGAGCAATGTTTTACGTTTTCTTCTTTTTTAAAAATTGCTGGACCCAGTGCTGAAGCCCCAAGGCAGGTGTTCCTTCTGGGCCATCTGCACACAACATTGGCCTCATTATGCCCAGTGTTACCTTTCCAAAATTCTAACATAGGCCCAACTTCCTAGGATCTGTCCACCATCAACACAGTACAAGTCAGTAGTGTGATGGAAAACTCCCCACATGTCTAGGAACAATCAAAAAGCTCAACGTCATCCAGGACAAAGAAACAACTTCATCAGCACATCATCAACATTCACTCCTCCCACATTGATTAACATTTATGGGGTGTTGGTAGTTAATTAGTTACATTTTGCTGTGATCGTCAGTCCCTTGTAGCTGGACTGACTGTACTTGGGGGAAACAGATTGTTTTTTTTCGTAAATTGATCATGGGCTTTATTCTCAGCTTTCTTTTTTAGGAGACAGCATTTTGAGTGGCGGGAAAATTATATATGAGGCCAAAATATTTAGCAGATAGGAAGATCTTAATGGATCCAGTGACCTATTTGTGCAGGTCCTCTCAATGGTTAAAACTAAATCTAAAATCACATGGGCTTTTCATAGCCATTCACTGTTGTATTGCCGATAGTCTTTTCGATGCTCCTGCGGTTTTGCAGAAAGTATTTGCACAAATAGCCTCAAACTCTCAGCCTCCGTCAACTGGTCACCTGCATCCAAATACTTTATCCATATTTAAAGAGGAGAAAAATGATGGAAATGTGGGGCAAGCAAATCTGTTTCAAACTTGATATTCCAGTTTATTTGTTTGTCAATGGATCAGAGATTTTATTTTAACAGCTATGAGAGCAATTCAAAATTAGTTTAGTTTTAGGTCTACATGTCTTGATAGATGGGAATGAAACTATAAAGTAGTGTTAAAATTAGATTTATTTTTACATGTTCTCACAAGAACACAGTGAAAAGTTTACAAGTCACCACTTATGGTGCCAAGGTACAGAATCTTAGGCACCCCCCACTAAGGGGCTCCTCTATATTTTATTGTGCAACCTAAGATGGTGAAATATACAGGAAATGATGATTGCCATTTGAGACACATTGTTTGCTGATCTTTTACAAAGCCAAGTGCCAAGACCTGCTTTCTCAAAGTTTGATTTCCATCCAATAAAAAAGAAGGATTTCTTTGTATTTTTGCTTGAGTCAAATTTGCTGACATGTTTGCACAATTATGAACTTAAATTTTTGCCAGAATTTAGTGGAAATAATTTTCAGGTCTGTTGATCTATACATTGTTTCAGAATTTAAAGTTCAAACATTTCAATTAAGGAGCATCTGCCTTGTTTGAATGAACTACAGCTTAATATTATGGGACCGTAATGTTCAAAAATCAAAATAATTCTTTCAGGAGTTGAGCTCTGAATGTTTATACCCAATAAAGGCAAACATGAAAGGTGGCAGCCCTGGAATTTTATACCAGAACTGATATGCTGGCATGGGTAGGATAGCGAGGCATCAGGAGCTGGTCAGAATCACAGAGGTGGTGTATTGCTGACAGAGGCTATTCAGACCATTATACCTGCTTCGGCTCGTTCTCTGACAATGATAATCTAGTGCCGATATCCTGGTTCTTCCTCATATCCGTGTGCATTATTTTTACCCAAATAATCATCCAATGCCAAGGCAATGGAAATAGACAAGGGCCAGTGGTCCCCTTTATTCTGATCTGACTCCAGGTCTCCGCATGCAACTGGAAAAAAGGTTGTTGTCATGAGCTGGCCTGCAGTGACAGTGTCCCTCCAGTAGAATCCGACATGCCCCCACTACCAGACTCCACCTCCCAGCCATCAGATCCTGCCACACACCACCCCTCATATGTTCGTGAGCCAACACCTACCTGCAGACTCCAGCAAAAGCCCCACCACTAAATCCAACACCCACCCACTGTGCCTGGAATCTAATAACCTCCCCAGACTGGAGACACTCCCTTCCCTTGCCCTGCCTGACAAGTCAGCCTAGCTGCCTGACCCTACCCCCACTTCCCCACCCTTTCGTCCTCTCTGATCAAACCCTCCCACCCTCACCTTGGGACCCAACCACCCACCCCAGGATTCAACATCACCCTTCTCTTCTCCTAGGACTGATTATCATCTCTCTACCTCCCTGGCCCCTGTGCACTTGGAACTCTACAGCAGCACTTTACACACCTGGAACCCAACCCCATACCCCCCAGGCACCTTATCCACTCAGCATCCGAACCTCACACATACCTTATGAACCTATCTTTTGATAATGACTGTCAAAGTGGCTGTTTGTATTTTAAATTTCAGAATACGGCAGCTGAAAATGTGGGCTGCATTTGCCTTCCCCAAGCAATTCTGCACGACAAGGGAAATATCAGAATGGAAGTGTAAGAAGTGATCAGAACCCCCTGTCAGAAATGCAGAGCTCTTTTGTAGTATAACAACAAAGGAGCTGTGTGGCAATCCACAAGATATTATTACCCCTCAGAAAATTTCAAAGTTCATACACGTAGGCAAGTTACCTCTTAGAAATAATGCCAATGGATTGGAAGTGACACTAAGGGTTTTCACTACCTGCAACTTTGCATTGACCGAGATATTTAATGCAGATCATTTTGTTCCAAGAATACACGTAATAAAATTGGAAAATAAAGCAAGTCAAGGCCAAAACATTCGTTTTCAACTTTGCAGTGAATATTCATTGAAAAGTATTATCATATTTTATTACATTTAAAACAATAATACCTGTCACTGGGGGCTCTTGTTGTGCAATGGTACTATCCCTGTCTCTGGACCAGGATGCTGGGGTTCAAGTCTCTGAATAGATTGATAAGGAAAATATTTTTAAAAGCTTAACGTTTCAAGTGCAAGCAGAAAAGCAGTAAAATATCAATATTTAATATTCAAGATGTAAACATACATTTGGATGCTTCTAAAATTAAGAATCATACAATGGTTTACATATTGGACTGTTTGAAGTCCATTTTCATAACATCCAAGTAACAACTTAGAGGAGGGAAAAGTACCAACACATTTGTTACAATTACTGAAAATCTTATTGAAACCAAGTTTTTAATTGCAATGGTAAATCATGGTTCTCAAGGAGCAGTTGTCTGGTTGTGGTCATATAATGGACAGTATACCAGTAGCAAAACTGTGGGTTTGTAGCAGGAACTGTCATTTAACTTTGAGATAACAAGGTGTAGAGCTGGATGAACACAGCAGGCCAAGCAGCATCAGAAGAGCAGGCTATGAGCTGCTTGGCCTGCTGTGTTCATCCAGCTCTACACCTTGTTATTTCAGATTCTCCAGCATCTGCAGTTCCTACTATCTCTGAAGTCATTTAACTTCATCAGGAGCTGTGCAGTTATTTTGTTATGTTGTAAGTCTAGAAATCAATTGTCTGTAAGACAAAAAAAGAGTGGGTGTGAAGTGCTGAGTATTAACACTAAACAAACCGGGGCACAGCATTTGGGGGGTGGATAATGGCTGATGTGGGAAAGCAAACTAGTTGCAGAAATGAGTGGAAACTGTAGAAGAAATTGCTCCAAAATGAAGTATCTTGTTGCTGTAAACATTTTTTGTTTGGATCTAATCTAATAGAACATATAATATGATGGTAGCGCCAACATTTCTTTGTTTATAAAAAACAAGAATGGGAAACGGAGAGATACCGAATGAATGCATGCAATTCATACAAAAAGGAAGTTGGCAGGTACAGAAACATGTTCTTTTTCCACTTTAGCAAACCAGATATATGTAATTTCAATAGGATAACGTATGACAAGGATAGACAAAACAATTTACAAGATTTAACATCAGGCTTACATAAAGATGAAACTGATGAACACTTTTTTTTGATGAATGAGGAAATGGAGAACATTTGGTGATCATTATGACTGTTTGAGAATGACCCAGGAAATGATAAAACAATGCTGCACAGAATAGAACTTCTCAGTAGATAGAAACCAGATTTTTGAAAGGCATAAATTGAATCAATGAAAACAGGAAGAAAGCGAATCCGCAGACAACTTTGTTACATCTCTATACTGGCTGGGTGAACACTGTGGTTATGGATGTCTACAGCACATGAAATTACAAGAAGTCCTGTAAGTGGTCTCACTTGAAGTCAGATTTAACTCATGATATATTAGTTGCTGAAGTAAGATGAAATATAGCAATTAAAACAAGTCAAAGTAAAATCAAGCAGTTGCCAGCATTGGAGAAGATATTAACCATTTGAAAATATGGGGTTGATCGTAGCACCCAGAGGGTATACACTTAATCTGAACTAGAGAGAGATAAAGAGGGGAGAAAGAAAAAAAGGCAGATAAGTAAAGCTCTGATAGGTATGTAGATTTTTAGTGCATCCATATAACAATCCCATGGCACCACTCATAGAGCAGAGACATTCCTGAAGTTTTGGCCAAACAATTTTTCCACTACTATAAACAAATTTATTTCATTTATCATCAATTGTTATTTGTGAGATCTTTCAATGTAGAAACTAGATACCTCATTTGCTCGCGTAAAAGTCATAGCATTTTGAGCTAATTTATTGTGTTAAGCACAGCAAGGTATTTTTGAGAGAGATAAACTTATAAAAAAGTGCACATGCATCATTTCTTTTCAATTTAAGTCCTTATTGAAGTACACAATGTCACAGTTTTCAGTGAAAGGAAGATATTCAGGCAGCATTTTGGAAAGGATATATTGCCTTTACGATTTCATACCAGAATGAGAAGAACACAAGTATGCCTTCATCTGGGCATTAAAGAAAGAAAAGGCGCAAACCTATTGAATGTCATATAGTTCCACATCAAAGACTCTATTACATTTAAAATTAACAGATACCTGCAATAAATAATTTCAGGCATAATGAAAAGGAAATGGCTGCGCCTTTTTGTGGTGCAATCATTGTGTCCCTACCCCTGGACCAAGAGACTGGGTTCAAGTCCCACCTCCTCCAGAAGTGCGTAATAACATCACTAAACAGGTTGATTATCAATTCCCGCGATTTTTATTTTTCTGTGCAAACCTCTGAGGTACATGCGTGGCACTGATTTTCAGAACCAGAAGTCAATGCTGCAAATGACCTCAGTAGACCAATCAGACCCTTGGGTTGGCAGAGGAAACATTGGTAGTAAGTTTTATAAAATCATAAATCAGGCACAGTCAACATGGTTTTATGAAAGAGTAATTGTGTTTGATCGATTTTCAAGAGGTTTCTGAGGATATAGCAGACAGGGTAAATAAAAGAAACCAATAAATATAGTGTATTTGGATATCACAATTAGAGTCTACAAAAGAAGATACTAATTAGGATAAGAGGTCATGCTGTTCAGCATGGATAGAGGATGAGCTAACCAGCAGATAACGGAGAGTTGTTTCTCTTGGAAGGCATTGGGTGAGATGAAAGTGGATGGCTCAACTCTTTGGGTGTTGCAGTTATGGTAATGGAGGTAAGATGTTCCAAGTGAGTCAGAAGACAGCTACGAAATCATGCAGGTTTAGTAGTCTGGGAGGAATGGGTGATGAGATTGTAAAGGAAGATGCTGCACGTAATAGTGAGAGGGGTAGAGCATAAGGCTTGGTGGCTGTCTAGCAATATAATTAATATATTCAAAACTGTGTAATTATAGTATTATATATTTTGTAAAAAAAGGTTAACTTGTCTTTAAAATGGACACAGAGTCCTAAAAATTGGCTCCCAGAATTCATATGACCGCTCTTGTTGAAGCTCAACAGCCAGGAAAATCAAATAAACTGATGTATTCACTCCATGTTAACCAAATAGTGAGATATTTAGAATTTGATTCACCTTTGGATAACACAATGTTCATTTCAAAGGTGTAGGAATTCGAAGCTTCTGAGAGAACTGTAGACTGAATTGATGGCGCAGGAATTACCAACATAATTGACTTTGCTTCCTGAAACCACGAGTCATCAAAATTAACACGGCAGCTATTTTGCTTTTTGTTGTTATTAGATAGACTGTGAGATACCATTCTGTCATGACTCCAAGAAGAGTCCTGAGACAGAGAGAGAGGATTTTCAATATGGCGTTGCAGGAAGGTATGTCAGTTAGAGAATTGTTCTATCAAATCACGCTATGAAGGATCACAAGCTGAAGCTCTATAAAGAAAAATAAGGAAGCTTCACCTTACTCCATCTTTAACTTCATCTCTAGCTATTTGATAACCAAAACCATTGCAGTTGCTGAGTGCTGACATGAGGTTTTCAACCCCTTCACCTCAAAAACAGAAATCTTCAAACATGCTTAGCCTGCATTAATAACGGATGGTTCTTTATTCTTTAAAGGTAAATTTTCTCAGTGCATACTTTTCATTTTTGTCTCTATATTTTAGTTAATAATTTTTGCCTTTTTCATAGCATCTTTCAGCAACTGAGGTCTAATAAGTAACATTTAATTTTGTTTATGACTAAAGCTTTACTGCCGGTAATTTGTAAATTGGAACACTTGTAAAACTAAAAAGGGTCTAAGCAAACTGTGCAAATTTGCATTTCAAGCACCACTTTATAAATGTACCTGGTACGGCCACGACACATAAATAATGTTAGCTATAATAATTGCTTCATCGTAACTAACAGTCTTATGCCAAATTTATGACCATGAGCTAATGGTCTTGTTTGGATTCCCTTAAGAAAAGAAACCTATCCAGGTTTACAGGTAGAGGCTTGCTCTATTTAGCAAGGGAAGTAATATTTGTAAATAAATCAATTGTTGATCCAGGAACCATGTTTAGTATTCAGTTCAATCTCTCACTTCAAGATAATAAATAAATTCGCAATGAAGTAGAGATTCAGTAGTCGAACTAAAGAGGGCCTTAGATTATAAAGGGTGGGAAGCATATAAAATATATACATTGCCTGCAGGACAATTTGGAACTGCATAAAGATCTGTCAACACTCATCCTTCATACCATAGCTTTCAAAAATGAAAGTGGGTTTACTCATAGTATTCTCAATAACATGCTGCCAAAAGTCAGAGTATTCTTTCTGCCAAAATTAAGAAAAAGTGGGCACATTCAGTATACCTCAGTCTATTACCCCATCGAAGGGAATTTTCACTATTTACCCCATTGTTGGTATGTGACATACATATGAGGAATGCTGTCTCAAGAATGGCCAACAGGACTGTGAATACTGAACGTATTTCCAAGAAATAGTTCATGGACTCTTGTATAGTTTTACAAGTTTAAAGTTTTTAGTTTTAAACTTCACCAAGAAATTTATCAAAACACCTTTACAAATGGGAAAGAAAAGCATTTTGCAAGTCATTGTCTCATATTTTTCAATCACTATTGGAGATGTTGCATCAAATGCTGTCAGTCAGAAAACTGTACAATTACCTGTATGTGTTTAAAATAATGTGGCTTCTGATACAGCATCCTGAAGAACTTCCTCAGAGCAGAAATCCATACAAAGACCTGCAAAGAGGATCAGTGCAAAAGATGGAAAAGCGCTAGCTGCAGTTTGGTAAGTCTCAAAATCCAGTTTAAATGTAAGTGATTAAGTGAGTGGATGAATGAGTGAATGGTGAATTGTGCGAGGTAAGGAGCAGTGGAGTAGGTGAGTATGTGAGAGTTAGTGGATAGGAAGGGATATTAAAGTCAGGGGCAAAAGTACAGTAACTGCAAGCATACTATGACTATTACTACTGCGACTGAAGTAAGGCAGATTCTTTTATACTAGAATATCATATGATATGATGCCACTTCACTGCCTTAGAGATACCCCGCCTGTCTGGTCTCGGATCTACACAATAATACACAGTGGTAGGTTGAGTCAGGGTGGTACTGGGATCATTGAGAGTGGTTGTCAATTCAGAGAGTAAAAGGAGCAATCAGGATAGTTGTGTTGGTATTAGTGGTGCTACTAGAGGGGTTTAGTTCTGTAGTGACCCAAAGGTTAGGCTAGGTTTCTTTTCTGCCTAACATTTCTAGGTAACTATTCATATGAGGACTGCAGAAAAGTCCAAAGTCTTCCACTCTAGTTCAGGTTTTCACAGAGGGTCCTGGAGGACAAAGGGTTTGGCATCACAACATCAAAATTCCTGGCCAATTCCCACTGAAGTCAATGCAAGTGCATTTCCATAGCTTCCCATCATGTATCTTGGGTCATTGATTGGTCTGCAATAGTCTGGAGACCAGATAATCTGGGCCATAATATTTAATAAGCTATGATTTAGATTATTTAATTAACAGGACCTTTCTGATTCAATGTAATATTAAACCACAACCAACATTGAGTCTAACATAATCTAACAATGCTTGTGTTGTTAGATTTATTTAAAATGGAGGCATAATCAGGACATAATACTGCCTCACAGCTCAACACATCAAATTGACTGCAACTTGAACTAAAGTTTAGAGATGCAATAATGTAATGGCAATTTCACTGGACTGATGTTCTCAGGTTAGGAGCTCAAATCCCTCAGTGGTAGCTGATGAAATTTGAGTTCAGTAAAAAGCTGGAATTTGAAAATAAAAGCTAGCCCAATGACAACCATGAAACAATTGTCAATTGTTATGAAAGCACATCTAGTTCACTAATGTCCTTTAGGCAAGGAAATCGACGAAAATTACTTAGATTGGCCTATATGTAACTTCAGACGAACAGCAATGTGGTTGACTCTTACTGTCTGAAATGGTCTAGCAAGCCACTCAATTATGTTAAACCACTACTTAAACTAAAGAAAGGAATGAAACTAGACACAATTGACCTGGGCGTCAGAAACAACAACAGCAATCACGGCCTTGTCCTGCAAAGTTCTCTGCACAAATAGGTGGGAACTTGTGCCAAAATTGAGAGAGTTGTGCCACAGATGGATCGAGCAATATCCTGATACAGTGATACCCATGGATTCAAACCTTACAATGTACTAAATACCACCATCATCTTCCATGGATATATCCTGTCCCACCACCAGGTCAGACCAACCAGAGTTGGTTGCTCAGTGGTATACAGTTAGAAAAGAGTTTCACTTGGAGTCCTCAATGGTGATTTGAGACTCCATGAAATCTCACCAAGTTAAACATGGCTGAGAAAATAAACACCTGGTTGCACCTGCTACTTGGCCTGTTGCTCAGTTACACCAATAATGACCAAGCGAGCCAATTCCTAAAGGACGGAGCTTTTTAACTGGGTCTGCAACATGTAATAAAGCAGCCTACAAGAGGGGAAAGTTTATTTCACCACATCCTTTCCAGTTTACCAATGGCACATGAATATGTCTATGACGGTATCGGTCTGAGTGATCATTGTACAATTCTTGTGGAGATGAAGCCCCAACTTCACATTAAGGATAACTTTGATCATGCTGTGTGGCATTACCACCATGTTAAATAGGCAGACTTCAAACACATTGAGTAATTCAAGATTAGGCATCCATGTGGTGCATCAAACTTACATTCAATCACAACCTGTAAAGTCATGACCCAGCATTTCAACAATTACCATCAAGCCAGAAGATCAAACTTCTTTCAATAAAGAGAGCGCAGCACTAGGCATACATAAAAATGAAGTGTCAACCTCATGAAGCTGCAACATTGGACTACCTGCACGCCAAATAACAGATACAGCATGCAACAGATGGGGCTAAGTGATCCCACAACCAAATCAGATCTAAAATGTATGGTCCTGTAATATGCAGCAATGATTGGCACTGGACAATTAAATAATTACAGGAGGTGGATGATCCAAATGCATCCCTATCCTCAAAATGAGACAGCCCAGTAAATCAGTGTTAAAGACAAGCCTGAAGTGTTTGCGTTCATCTTCAACCAGAAGTAACGAATGGATTATCCATCTTGGCCTTTACCTGGGGTTTCAAATGTTTATGAACCTATGAACTACTCCACCATTCAATAAGATCATGGCTGACCTGATTTTTACATCATGTCTACATGCCTGCATATGCCTGATAATCTTTCAATCTCTTTAATAATTAAGACTCCATCTACCTCTGCCTTAAAGATATTTAAAGATTCAGCACCCACTATCTTTTGAGGGTGACCCTTTAGTTTTAAACTACAACCTCTATTCTACATTCTCCCACAAGAGGAAACATCCTTTAACAACCATCTGGTAAAGTTCACTCAGGCTGTTATATAGTTCCATTGTGTCACCTTCAATTCCCTTCCAAACCCCAGAGCCTGTAGGCCTAGCCTGTCCAGCCTTTTGTCACAAGGCAATCTTCTCATTCCAGGTCTTCATTCAATTTCCCTCTCAATAAATCCTAATATTCTATTCATTTTCCTGATTCCTTGCTGTATCTATGTACAAAGTATGTGATTGTACGAGGACACCCAGATCTCGCTGCATTTCAGAGCTTTGCAACCTCTCACTGTTTAGACAATATGCTTATCTTTTATTCTTTCTGTCAAAGTGAACAATTTCACATTTTTGTGCATTTGCCAGATCATTGTCCACTCACTTAACCTATCTATATTCCTTTGTAAGTCCTTTGTATCCTCTTTATAAGTCACGCTCCTACCTTTCTTTGTGTCATTAGCAAATTTAGTTACCATACTTTTGATCCTTTCATCCAAATCAGTTACATAAATTTTAAAGAGTCGAGCACAAACTTCCATGGTATACCACTTGTGACATCCTGCTTGCCTGAAAAAGACCCATTTGTTCCATTGGATATTATCTGACAATATTCAGGTGAAGGTCCTGAAGATATGTGCCACACCCCTAACTAAACTGTTGCACTACAGTTACACCTACCTATCAGGGTGGAAAATTGCCAAAGACGTTCTTTGCTCAAAAAGCTATACAAATCCAATCCAGACAATTACCACCCTATGAGTCTACTTTACATCATCAGAAAGTAATGAAAGATATAATGGATTGTGCAATACAATAACAATGGCAAAAGGATAGGCTGCTCTTCGGAAGATTAATCATCGCTCTAAGAACAAAAGATCTTATTTTCCTAAATACTGTGTTGATAAGAAAGTATACACGGTGCCAGAAAGATCTCTGGCTTCAGTCCAATGGAACCTCATGACCGCAGTGATCCTGATGATACTTGTGAGCTCTTTTTTACCTCCCTGTATCTTTGTTGACTTGAAATTTGGGAACCTAGCTATTAATGTAACAGTAATTAATTGAGATCTCATGTTACACAGGAAATATGAGAAAAAAAATCACTTTTAAAGGGACCCCAATTTCCAACAAATGTGATGGAATACTCCCCAGTTGCCTGGATGAGTGCAGTTTCAACAACCCTCAAGAAACTTAACATCATCCAGGACAAAGCAGTTCTCTTGATCAGCGCACCAGATACCATCTGCAATATTTATTTTCTTCACCACAAAGGCATTAAGACAGCACTGTATACTATCTACAAGATGCACTGCAGAAACTCATCAAAGCTCCTCCAATAACAGGCTCCAAACCAGCAAACTTTAGTAACTAGACAGACAAGCATAGGAACACCAGAAACTGCAATTTTCCCTCCAAATCACACACCACACTAACCTGGAAGTATATCAGTGTTTCTTCACTGTTGATAGGTAAAAATTCTGGAAGTCCCTTCCTAACAGCACTGTGAGTACATGTACAAACCAATGACTGCATGAAAGTTTACACTAGCATATCCAGGGCAACTAGGAATGGGAAATAACACTGACCTAGACAGCAATTCTCACATCCCATCAATGAATACAATTTAAAGCTATTGCACAATCATAAACACAGGGGCATTTTGCAGAGGAACTTTCAGAAAACAATAATGACCTGACCAGCTGATAATCATTCATTGATTTCTTTAATGTTAGAGTGTGGGAAATGGTGCCAAGTTCACCTTTGTTATTAAAAACCAAAAGAGCTGTGGATGCTGTAAATCAGAAACAAAAGCAGAAGTTGCTGGAAAAGCTCAGCAGGTCTGGCAGCATCTGTGAAGAAAAATCAGAGTTAATGTTTCACGTTGGGTGACCCTTCCTCAGAACCCTGATTTTTCTTCACAGATGCTGCCAGACCTGCTGAGCTTTTCCAGCAACTTCTGCTTTTGTTGTGTTTATTATTATTTGTATCTGTATCAAGATGGTGATATTGGTTTTTTTGGATCAACTAAACCCATACTTATGATAATTGATGTTCCTATGATAATAGTAACTAGAGGATTTCAATGTTTTGCTTAGAAATACAGAAGGAACAGTGATATATTTTCAATGATATATTTTCCAGGAAATGTGAGTTGAATGGGACCTAAAGTTGATGATGCTTTCTTGACATTGTTCCTCTCCTCTGTGGTGCGAGACATTAGACGAATTTGCTGTGCAAGTCATTTTGTGAGTTGCATCCTATAGATTGCATATGCTGGCATCACAGAATGCCAATAGGAGGGAGCTCGATTTTAACTTCTGAGGCAGGGGAATTAATCAATAAAGTGCTTTGTCACAGATGGTGTTATGATCTTCAAGTGTTGTTGTAACTATTATCAACCAGTTGAGTGATAGATCATCCTTCATAATTTTAACTTGATTTTGGTGAGGCATGGGAACATTAATAAGTAAGCCATTCTGAAAAGTTTATCTGTCTGACCAAGTTAAGCTTATGATGAATAGTGAACTCCAAGGTATGAATGGACCTCACCTTTGGTAGAACAGGTTGAGAGACCAGCTACTAAAGCATACTGTATCCTGAGCTTTACTAATAGGGGCATAGAATCAAAGAGCAAGGGGATTATATTGAATGAATATAAAACTCTGAAGTATCTGGAGTATTGCATTCAGTTCTGGACACTTCATCTTAGCAGGGATGTGAAGGCATTGGGGAAAGTGCAAAAGATGTTTATGAGAATGTCTCTAAAGATGAGGAATTTCACTTCTGAAGTTGATTAGATACGTTGCCATCTGATTGAAGTACACAAAATCACGGTGCTCTGGACAGAGTAAATAGGGAGAACTTGTTCCCACATATAAAAAGATTGAGGTCAAAAGGGACACAGATCTAAAGTAACTTGTACAAGAAGAAGAAGGTGATATGAGAAAAAAGCTTTTCACACATTGTGCTGTAACAATTCTACAATCCTGTGATGACTATGCCATTGGAATTTTTGGATCAACAGCCAGGTTTTGCTTGTTTAATTGATCATTGCCTGACACATTTGGCAGGAAAAATGTTTTAAGTTATAGAATCGTAGGGATTTGCAGCGCAGGAGAAAGCCCTTTGACCTATCGTGTTCATGCTGGTCAAAAATAACCATCTAACTATTCTAATCCCATTTTTCAACACTTGGCCCATAGTTTTGTATGCCTTGACTTTGCAAGTGTCCATCTAAGTACTTCTTAAATATTATGAGCGTTTCCACCTCTACAACATTTACAGGCAGTGAGTTCCAGACTCCCACCGCCCTCCGGGTGAAAATTTCTTACCTCACATCCCATCTAAACTTCCTGTGCCTTATCTTAAATCTATGCCCACTGGTCATTCATACCTCCACCAAGGGGAAAGATTTCTTCCTGTCTATCCTGACTATGTCCTTCATAACTTTATTCAGCAGAACCATGTTCCCTCTCAATCTCCTAAAACAAGTCTATCCTAGTCTATCCAATCTCTCCTCAAAACTTAAATGCTCCAGCTCAGGCAAAATCTTAGTAAATCTCCTCTGCACTCTCTCCAGTGCAATTACATCCCTCCCATTACATGGATTCCAAAACCATACACATTACTCTATCTGTGGCCTAACCAGATTTTTATACTGTTCCAGTTTATCCTCCCTGCCCTTAAACTCTATGCCTCAGATAATAAAGACAAATAACCTGTACAACACAGTGTGGAGCTGGAGGAAGACAGCAGGCCAGGCAGCATCAGAGGAGCAGGAAAGTCGATGTTTCGGGTCAGGGCTCTTCTTCAGAAACATCAACTTTCCTGACCCTCTGAGGCTGCCTGGCCTGCTGTGTTCCTCCAGCTCCACACTGTTATCTCTGACTCTAGAATCAACAGTTCTTACTATCTCCAAATAAGCTGTATGTCTTTTTAGCCACTTTGTCAACCTGCTTTGCTACCTTAGAGGACCAGGGAACATGCACATTAGGGTGGATCTAATCCTTACTGCTTCCCAGGGACATACTGTTCATTATATATTCCCTCGCTATTTATGTCCTGCCAGGGAGCATCACCTCTCACTTATCCAGATTGAATTTCATTTGCAACTGATAAGCCCATTTATATCCCCTTGTAATCTAAGGCTATCCTCCTCACTATTTACCATCCTACTGATTTTTGTATCATCTGTGAACTTACTGATAACCCTCCTAAATTCAAGTCTAAGTCATTACATATGCCATAAAAGGCAAGGACCCCAACACTGATCCTTGCGGAATGCCACTGAGCACAGGTTTCCAATCACAAAAGCACCCCTCACCCATCAGCTGCTGCATCGTGCTTTCTCCTGACTAGCAAACCAAAACTTGGATGTCATCCTGCTCTAACTGTAAACTGTCATCAGTTGCTTCATTTTTATAGGAAACGTGGATGGAGCTGAATGGGGATAAGGTTGGGAGCTGTCCAGTTCTGAACTTGTTATGGAGGGATGGTCATTGGTGAAGCAACTGAATAGACAGACAATGGTTTCTTCATTCTTACAGTGATGTCCTAGAGCTGCAATGATTGGGTTCCAACAAGTAAAATCTCCATAAAATGATACATGCATGGATACCAGAGCTGCATCGCAGAGGGTACCTGAAAATAACTGTCAATCTAGCCTAGCATGGGGATCCCTCTGCAAAATATTTGGGTATGGCAGTTGGGAGTGGTGGGCTAGAGTATGGATGGCAAGTAACAACAGCAGACAAAATAAAATGTCTTTTGTGACTGAAGTGGCTGCTAACATAATTGTTGTTTCAATGGCAAGTCCTGCCAACTGAGCTAAGTTGACATTTATCTGATCATTCCTGTTCTGCAAAATATATATTCCATGGAACAAATTAGTTTATCTAAAAATGAAAAATGCACTAATTATGATATGAAATAGTACATATCCCTCAAAATTAAAATTAGGTTTCAGTACAAGTGACTCTTACTACCTTTAGCCACATTGATTAATATTCTTCCCACTCATATGGATTGCACTCTAGTCAAAAATCTAATGCCTTTACAGATCATTTGCAATTATATTTCATTATAGATTTGTTTCATTAAAATGAAATGTGTGACCTTTTTAAATACATTAGCCAAAGTAAATGAAATGCTGGTGCTCCAAGCAACATTAAGCCAAAAGTCAGTCAGCCCAACTGGTTAGATACTTCTTTCAATATCTGTTTATTTTAAATATTCATGCAAGTCGAATTTTATGCCATAGTTTCAATTAATTAATTCTAGATCTATACCATATCACCAGCAACATCTAGCAACAAACACAAAGTACTACACCAATTTCCAGAGACAACCACAAAATATCGGCTTACATCCGAGGGAGAGCTGGATTATTGGAAACTAATTTGGTCCACACTTTGAGCAGGACATCAAAGACCTCATGGCATTATTTTTAAAAAGAGCGTGGGACGTCTTCCCTGTGTCTTAGTCAATATGCATCCCTTAACCAACACAGTAAAATAGCTTATTTGGTCATGGTGCAGGGTATAAGACATGTTGTCATGTTGCAGCTTTATAAGACTTTGGTTAGGCCACACTTAGACTGTTGCTTTCAATTCTGGTCACCACATTGCAGGAAGGACATGGAGGCTTTGAAGAGGGTGCAGAAGAGGTTTACCAAGATGCTGCCTGGATTAGAAGGTATGAGCTATAAGGAGAGGCTACAAAAACTTAGGCTGTTTTCTCTGGAGCGGCAGAAGCTGACGGGAGTCTTGATAGAAGTCTATAAAATTATGAGATGCTGAGATAGGGTTGACAGCCAGAATCTTTTTCCCAGAGTTGAAATGTCTAAAATTAGGGAGCATGCATTTAGAAGGAGATATGAGGGGCACATTTTTTACACAGAGAGTGGTAGGAGTCTGGAACATGCTGCCAGGGGTGTTGGTGGAGGTAGATATGATAGGGGAGTTTAAGGGACTTTTAGATAAGCACAAAAATATCCAAGGAATGAAGGGATATAGACCAAAGGCAGGCTCAAAGGGATGAGTTTAATTTGGCGTCATGTTTGGCACAATATTGTGGGCCAAGGCCCGGTTCCTGTACTGTGCTATTCTATGTTCTATGGTCATTAACTTATTTCTGTTTCTGGGTGCTTGTTTTTGCAAACCCTGGCTGCCATGTTTTCTACATTTTGACACTTCAAAGGTTCTTCATTGGCGATGGAGTATTTTGAGATTTTTTTTATTTTTGCAACTTCATTCAAAGATGGATTCCTCAGGAGAATGACTGAGGCTTAACTCTTAAATCTTTCCTCGATTTCCTTAATGGCAGTCGATGGAGGGGTAAGAATTGGGGCATGGTTTCATCACATTGGGTTTCCCAACAAGACTATATTCTCATTGTGATTTTGAATGAATGCTGAAAGTGCCAATCCAAAAAGGAAAGTTGTAACAGATTCAGAAATGATTCCAAATGGCAATGGTTCTCATTTGTGATAAGATAAGCATGTAAACACATCATGAAATCAGGGACAACAATAATAACAGAAATCAAAAGAACACCAGTATTAGACATTAAAGCAAAATTGCCCCATTTTGAACACTGAGCATTAACCAAAATTCAATTGATACTGTGACTATTTCGAGTTCCCTGACAGCAAGGCATGTTTTGGCTAGCCAGGTCTCATTCAAACAGCTTTGTAAATTCACAGAGTTCATCACTCTTTAACTATTGGATCGTCTTCATTGATATCTCTGCTCATAGTTCAAACGACACTGCAATTTTGTGCACACAAACACCCTGTTACCACCCAAACAGCTCTTACCTCACACATGGGGTTGTCATTTCAGAAGGTTTTGAGGATATCGTTGCTTAGTTGGTGAAAGAATGCTCCAGAAGGCATGACCACCTGACGTGATAGCCATGGCACCAAAGTTGGTTTAGGCATCAGCTGTGAGAAGAACTAGTCAGTGATGAGTGGTCAAACACAAGACACACCCACCCTTTCCCATCACCATCCAATGTCAGAACACTCAGGCCATAGATCACTTCGTCTACATAGGATATAGCACTTCAGAGGAGGGTGCTATCAGGATCAAAGTCCACACAAGACTCACTAAATCTGCATCAGTTTTTCAGCAACTCTACACAGTCTGGATATCTGACTTCGCCAAAATAGCTTGAGCCTTGGAATCTACATGTCCATTGTTGTACCAAATGCAAATCTCTGCCAATGAGACATGGAAGAGAACTGCAGGGTGAACCTCTTCTACCACTGTTGCCTATCCAAAATCTTGGGCATCACTTGGTAAAACAATATCAGCAACAAAAAAGGGCTACACAGGACTAGGCAGAGTTGCTTACGGGAAATGACGGAAAGATGACTGAGAGGGAAAGAACACGTCTCATCTCCCAGACATACACCCTAATGGAACAGCAGAAGAATGATACCAACAGAAGGCAAAAGAAGATAGGCCCAGCCAAATAAGGCTGAACAAAGTACTCTTAAGGAGAACCTTCAAGAGTGGGACACTGCCCGGGCTGAAACAAAACAGATTCTGATGAGCTGGAACTGATGGTGGAACGTTGATTTGATCTTATTTCAGCTTCACTGTTGCTTGTACTCAAGTACAGGAGTACAGTGAAAAGTGTACAATGTTGCCGCACATGGCGCCATCTTAGGGTCAAAGGTACCTAGGCAAAAGCTTAGATACAAATAGTCACAGCGAGAAAGAAAATTAAAAGTAACTCATTACCATTATTCTTAGTATAAGTAGAAAATTAAAGCAATAAAGGTAAGAGTTCAACAGAGATAACAAGGTGTAGAGCTGGATGAACACAACAGGCCTGGCAGCATCAGAGCAGCAGGAAAGCTGACTGTGTTAAGTGAACTCCCTGTAAGGGCTCAAACTCCTTCACTTTGGCCCACTCTCTGGGAATCCTCAGGCTTCCTGCTCTTGAAGCCATAGAAACCCGGGAGACCTCCCTCTCTGACACTCTGAGCTCACTGCAACCAAGTTGGGCCAGGGCCTGCATCAGGCTTCCAGCCAATGCCGCTTGGGACCAATGGCCGCTGCCATGTTCCCCACCATACCATCGCCCCTGCTGCCTCTCTCTCCAGAACTCCAGAAGGTGAGTTAAAAAAAAAAGACGAGAAGGGGGAGAAAGGGGAAAAAAAAGGAATGCTCCAGCTGGGAGCAGATGTGCCTACCGTACCGGAACGCACTTGCTCTCCTCCGTGCTGCCGGCTCCCACTCTCTGCTGCCACCACTGAGCCCTCACTCTCTCTCCTCTGCACTGCTGGCCCAGTCTCTCCTGCTGCCGCTGCCTTAAAAAGCCTTTACAAGAAAAGAGAATATAAAAAGAAAAAGACAAAAAAAAACAAAGAGCTCAGATGGAGGCAGACGAGTCCCAGACCAGGAGCTCGAATGCAACATTACTACTCCTCTTCTTCCATCTTGGGCTTCCTATTATCCCTCATGGAAATGGAGTCTAAGGCCAAGATATTCTTTAGACCCTTACTACTTTTATTTAACTTGCTTCTCTGTACTGTTCTGTGTTCTCAGAGATTTAAGAGGATCACATTGGTCATCTTTATACAAAACCTTTTGCTCGGTTTTTATTCATGTTGGACAATTTATTAGACAATCCTTGTCTGGCAAGCTCATCATTGTTCTTTTTTGCTGTTCTCTTTGCACTGGCATTAGAATTTTTTGGGTCCATAATTTCGCATTTATTGTATAATTGCTTTCCCTTACAATGAGTGTAACTAAAGTAAGTCACAATACAAAGGTTAAATTTGAGTCATTAGCTTTGTTAGGCTTCTCTTTTGTGGGTTATATCAACTCTCCCATGACAGCAGGCTTTCTCTAACGTCTAGATTTTGCTCAGGGACTATATTTCCCATAAAGAGCAACTGTAGGTTGTGTTCTACCCATGTCCCTAATTGTTTACTGAAATCACTGATAACATCCCCTGGCTTTGTTTTCAAAGGGACTGTTTTCTTTGCTGATGGTCCGGTTGCCTTTTTTAACCCTTTCTATATGCTGCTAGCAATTCCTATCCTGAAGGACATCTGGAGATTCCGGTAAAGTTATAAGCAGTAGTCTTTGATACAGCACCTGACAGTCTGCTGGACATGCAGCAAGTGTGAATACACTCCGAGTTATCTTGCTCAGAGCTCTGTTGTAATTAATGAGTGGATCTCACAGCTTCCATTACAGCAATGTAAGCTTTAAATCCATCAGCACTTTTGCTCTCTTGCTTTCCATATGTTGAAAGTACAGTATTGTAAATGATGCCCTGAATTTCATTTCTGCACTCAGTGTGGATATTTGAGTCAGTATCTAGTCAAACAAGTTTTTTTTTTAATCTAGGCAGGCAGCGTGACTGATGTTGATATGAGGACAGCATTTCTGCTTTGAATGAAAAATCTTCCAGAATTGCATTCTAATGCTGGTGCACACAATGGAGTGATCCATATCATAGTTAGCACTGCATCAATTACTTTACTGTCTTCCTCCCCTCCTTTCTAACTTTCCATGAAATGTGTTGCCTATCCCCCCTTTCCACATTTTCCTGGAATAACATAAGAGGAAACAACAGAGGAAGAAGGGTTCAGGCTGGTGATGCTGCTGCTAATGGCTTCTAAAAAGCTGAAGCCCCATTTGTGAGTTTACAAAATAATAATTTCCCCATGAGGACTATTTGATTTTTTTATTGTTTCTATGAAAAATGGTTAAAAAAAAACTTTAAGTGCTTTTGAACAACCTGCCCCATATCTATCCCATTGAACTCATTGTAAAGACCTTTATTAGGTCAGCACACAGCCGTTTCTTTCTCACATCACAGCAGTGTTAAAACTTCTATGGTTGACCCAATTAGTCTAGATAAGTAACAATAATGAGCATTTATCATCTAATACTAAATATTATTAAAACATGCAACACCCACGATGAAAGCAAATACCTAATAACTTAACCACCCTGGCTGTTATTCTTTGCTTTGTAAATAGTTGTCTTTGTTACCTGTAATTATATGTTTGTTACATATTGTGAAAAAAATATAGAGGTAGGTTTTAAACACAGCTTCTGTTATCAGGTTGAATATTTAGCAAAACCCAGAATTATTTGACAAGTTTCTATTAAAGTCTTTAAAACCAATTCACTTTCTGTTTAAACATTCTCAGATTTCCACAAAACTGTTTATGTGTGGCTCAATGAGCTGTATTAATTTGAATACTGAATTCAGAAGTACCTATAGGGATAACAGGACTGTCCTGAAGTATGTGCGGTAATGTGCCAATATCCCAATTCTCTTTCAATTATGAGACTCCTTCTGTGCTTTACAAGGTGCTGTCAATTTCTTGAAATGTAGAGTTATTATCAGAAACCAGAGTTCCAATCAAGGTATCACTTATTGTGTAGTTCTGAATGATTGAATTACATTAAAGACAATTATTCATTTCATTTGTTTACAGAGTTCAGGGCTAATGCATCTACACACCTGCCCTCTCAGATCAAGCGCTATAGTATTTCAGAAGTGATCAATTTATTGAAACCCATCCCTTCCCCACACACAAACACAGCTTGGTATTACTATATAATTTGCTCATCACAGTGACAAGTCAAATAATGCAGGATTGGAATGGGCGTTTGAATAATGACCAGCAGCCATGCAGTTCCAATAATAGGACTGTAGCAATAATGTTTGTATGCTTGACTGCAATGAACATTGAAAATATTAACTGTAAATGTAGTAAGCCAGATACAGAATTGGAATAAACTGATTTGGCTTGACTTTACATAATTGAATGGTCTAGTAATGAATTTCTAATAGATTTTATGAATAAAGTACATTTTTGGGAGAAAAAAATATATTTATATGTGATCGGTGCTCTCCAGATGCCCGCTGAAAGTCCCATGTATTATGTTATTAAAGATTATTCCAACTTTGAGTACTTCCAGAAGAGGGATAACAGGTTTACTTGGTGGGTAAGTTTGGGGAAACATTGTATACCATCGAAGGCATTGCAATAGAGCAGAAAGAGTAAATTTGCTCCTACTGTATCAAAGTTCAGCCAAGTCACCCCAAAAAAACACTTCCCTTTATTACCACAATTTCCAAAAGTCTCTTTAAGGGTTAGTTGGTCAGGCCAAATATAAACTATGGCTTCTTGAAACCAACTTTGCAAAAAGATCCTCAAACAGATTTTGTGTTTGTCATTTTCATAGCAAAAGGCCTTGGATATCTTTTAGATATTTCTAATCAACCCTGTTCAGAGATGTTATTACACATCTCTGGACCTGGTGGGACTTGAACCCAGACCTTCCAGCCTAGAGCTAGGGATATTACTCCTGTGCCACGACAGGGCCCATCTAGGCAGCTTTTATTCTGACTTTGCCAATGTGGCAAATCATGGGTCAGTTCCCATTCACAATGAGCTCATGCAACCCAACCAAAAATATTGGAAATTTAGGCAACTATTTTGCAGCAGAGATGTGCTTGTGGGTCCACTGAATTTACATGCAAGTGACTTATGAAAAGTTATTTATTATTTTTGACATTTTTAAGGGGAAGAATACTGTTACCATCCTTATCGTAACGTTATGATCCCCACAGAGAGCAAATTGTTTTTTGAAAAGGAAGAAAATTTCCAGTGACCAGTGGAAAGAATCTAAGTCAAAGATTACACTTTATTAGATTTTTGCTGGAAAAAATTAAAATTAACTTCAGTCAAGCATCAATTAGCAGGCACTCAATACATCAAACTAATGAAGAGCCACATTCATATTAATTATCACAACATGAATTAGCATTCTCAAGCCTTTTCACTGGCCACCATGTTTCTGACAAGCACATAACATCAAAGGAACAGTCCTCAATTATTCCCAAATCCACTGCACCTCTCCCTGCCATTCCAAAAATTTCTAATATCCTTTGACAATGGCTCCATTGGCCATTTGAATTTTTCAGATCTCACTAGCAAGTCATTCCTCAGCACTTCGAAATGTCTTACAATTTAAGGGCCCCATCTTTTCCTTTCCTTTTGAACACAACCAAACTCTCACAAGCTTCCTGTTTGGTTATTAACACATTACAGATTTCCCCATTGCAGTAGCTCTCTTAATCCTAGCTCTCAAAACAGCAGTTGACCTCTTTCTGTAAGATAGTGTGAAAAGGTATTAAAACTGCCCTGTCATATCGCTGAGTTTCTCTCTCCACTGAATTTGGATAACACGGGTGTGCTTCTGAGTCAAGATTTTATCTGGAATGCGTTGCTGTACTTTGAGTTAAAGCTACATTTCAAAATATAATTATCTAGTACAGTTTAGCATTCATGACTTGACAAACAAGGCGATGGGTTAAGTCATTATGACCTAAATTTTCATTGTCAAGGCAAGTAGTGGGAGTGGTGAAAATTCCAGGCTTGGGCCATCTGCCTTGCAGCAAGGTGGGATATTTACTCTGGTGTGGAAGTGCTAGTGAGTCAGGGAAAGCTTGCAGGTAGCCACAGGGTCTGCCAAGTTTGAAAGTAGTTTGTTAACAAGGCCAGATTCACTGCTATGGCATTTTGTCTTCGCGAGAATCAAAACAGAATGGCAGTCCAGTCCTCGATAACAAGGTGTGGGGCTGGATGAACACAGCAGGCCAAGCAGCATCATAGGAGCAGGAAAGCGTGACCCTTCAGGGTCTAGGCCCAAAACGTCACGCTTTCCTGCTCCTATGTTGCTGCTTGGCCTGCTGTGTTCATCCAGCCCCACACCTTGTTATCGAGGATTCTCCAGCATCTGCAGTACCTTTTATCTCTGGCAGTCCAGTCCTCACCTTTCATACATTCACACACTTCTCCATGCTCCATGAATGCCACCACATTCCCTTTCCATTCCACGTACATGACCATTTACTCACCATACACTCTAGAGTAGCAATCAGCCCTATGGTGACAACAGTTTGTGGAAACAAAACTTTTTTTAAAAAGGCCAAACACAAAATAAAACAAAGAACTGCAGATGCTTTAAATCTGAAACTAAAACAAATTTCTAGAGAAACTCAGCCGGTCTGCCATCTTCTGTGGAGAGAAAGCAGAGTTAACGTTTCAGGTCCAGCGACAAATTGTCTGAAGAAGGGTCACTGACCTGAAATGTTAACTCTACTTTCTCTCCACAAATGCTGCCTGACCTGCTGAGTTTCTCCAGCAATTTCTACTTTTATTTTAGAAATGTAATTTATTGAGAACTTTTCACAATGATGAAAAAAAATCCTTCCAACCCTGTGGCAATAGGAGTTTCCACCTTGCAGACCCTTTAAATGTTTAATAACTTGACATTGTCTGCATCAATATTGTGAAAATTGCAGCAGAAATCAGACAAAGAAGTCAATCAAACAGAGGCTCAAGTGTTTTAAGAACCTAATGGAGGTCTGGGCTATCAGCCAAGCCTCAACATGCATTCTTGGCTGAAAGCCTAAACAATAAGTGGTTTGAATTTTGAAACCTAAAATTGATTGATATGCTCACATCATAGGTCTGATCAATCTTCACACTTTTGCACTTAGGTCAACTTGAATAAAAATGTTTAACAATTGAGGTTATTGCAACACAAAGCAGTTGCTGCTTGCTATTTGTAAATTTTTAAAAGCAAAATGTCATTTAAATAAATTCAGTGTAAAAATTTAGATAGGGAATAAAACACAAAGTAGCTTTGTATTTTAAGCATTAGAACACGAGAAAATAGGGAATCGGAGTGTTGCAGTGAACATGAAACTATGTGGCACTGTCTTTCCCTCCACTACATCAGTGGGCTACACTTCAAGGAATTTAGTTTGGCTGCAGCATGCTTTACAAATGCCCATTTTGAATATCCTGGGAATTGCCCAAGATATGCCCGTGGATGCAGGGCAGACGGAAAACAAAAATACGAGGGTTTTGGATGAAGCATTTTTATGAAGAAATCTAAGCTGATTCATGTTCTACACTGCTTCTTAGCTGTGCAATGGCAATCTGTTCAAGTTGTGTCCTCTCTCACCCCAGCATGGATACACAAATTGCTCGTAAAGTGTAATTATCAGGGTTGGAGCAGTCAATGATAAAAAGGTCACATGATGCTTCACATTTCACTGCCGGTCAGCGAATATAGAGACGAACTGTAATGGCACTGCCGCTACTTCCAGTACTGGCTAGAATTTCCAAATTTACACCCACACTTGTGTATTCCTCAGCTAAACAGAAGGTTGGGTGCAGAACCACTGTGCAGCCTGTATTTGGAGAAATGGCAATATTGCAATTCTTTTTTCTGCTTTTTGCATAAATACCAAAGCAGGATTTTTTCCCCTATACGTCATCGCTCACATGAATATACTGATCTGTTCTTAAATATCATATTGCCATCATCTTAGGCAGAAACATTCATTCAATGTGATCTTATAGAAGTTACACACAATATCCCATGGTCATTGTCTTTGCTTTTGATGTGAAAACTCCTGTAAAAGAAGTTTGGTCCAAGCACTATATTAAAAATATGAGCTTATTGTTTCCATTAATTTATACCAACTGATGTTGAGATAAAACAGTGTGTTAAGAATAATGCACATATCATGCATTGTCAGTGAAGCACGTTCGTAATGGGCTAATGCAAAATGCCAAGACTGCCTATTTGCAGAGGTACATTTATGAGGTATACCGTAACTAATAATTTTTTAATTCATTTAACCACTGTGTGTTGATGATACACACCAAGTATATGCTATAGATAATAGTAAGACCTTTATCTTATTGACTGCAAGTAGATCCTTCTTGCTATTTTTGAAAAGCTGGTATTCAGGTACAGTCATGGGTTTCAGTCTGGAGTACAATCCTTCATCATTGCAACACTCATCTAGAGTGAGAACAGAGACAAATCAACCAAATCAATTTGGTTCTAAAGAGACATGTTGGTCCAGTCAGGTAAATATGGCAGATTTCCTTGCCTAAAAACATTAGTGAAAGAGATGTATCTTTATAATAATTGATAATAGCTTGATGGCACAGTTACTAAGGCTAGCTTTATGTTCTAGACTTAATAATTGAGGCTGAATTCTCCTAGCTACCATGGTGGAATTTGAACCCTCTGAATATTCCTCTGGGCACTAGTCTAGTGGCATTACCACTAGACCACTCTCTTCCCAGTATCATTCTGATATTAAAATCTACACAATAAATCTGAAACGAAAAGAGAAAGATGTTCCAATCCCCAGCAGATCCGTGAAGTAAGGGGGTTAATGTTGCATGTTTGATGATTTTTCATTCCAACTCAAAGGGGGAAAATTTGATTTTGTAGCATACTACACAGTAAACATTGATTTTCTGAGTACTGTAAGCCTTCAGCCTCATGATCCAAATTATTTCTTGATGATATCATTGAAAACTGTTGCATGATCTGCAATGTTTTCTAGGAAATCAGCATGGTCTGCATTACACCAATTGAAGTAGTGCGACAGGAATCCATTTTCCTCCAATAATTTATGCACTAAATATGCCTACTATATACTTATCTTCTGAGAATACATATTTTAGGCCACAATTCATAACAAAACTCTCTTTTGTGTACTCCTGGAAATTGTAGAGCGCTGATTAAACAGGTGTAGCTTTGACAGATTTTTTTTTCCCACTTCTTGTATTGCAGTTAATGTTACTCTCTTAAAACGACAGTTTTCATTTCTGACAGCTATATTTTTCATGCATAATTTTATTGATGATTAATCAGGCAAGAATTGTACTGTCGTAACTAAGGGAATGATAATCTGACAGACTAAAATTTGTCTTCTAAAGGAAAGCGATGAAGAGAACTAAAACATATGTCTCAATCTTTGAAAATTATTCAGAACCAATCATAAAGTAGATATAATTTTTAAGACCAAACAGAAATCAATTAAAACAAGATGAGCAAAGGAAATGAATAGTTATATATCAAGGTTCATTAGTACATTGTTTTAATAATAGAATTTAAAATGATTATCCCTGAATGAACCACAACATTTAAGTAGTTGCATTTTAATGGTGCATAAATGAACCAATAAGCTAGTCTATTAACTGGTACTTGGGCACATGCCTGCAATTCTCCCAACGGCATTCCAACAGTATTGACTGTTTAGTCAGGGAAGAACTGAGCAAAGGTGAGCCATTTCCTCACTGCAATGGTAGAGATGGGTGGCTTTCCTGATGATTTCTGTGCTCAAACCTGGGTCAAACAATACAATTGAAATGTGTTCAGGAGCAAATTCTCTAGTTTCTACTGCCAGTGAATACTGTCAGAAAGGTTTAAAGCAAGAGAAATTACACTGTTTATAACAGATACAAACATAAACAGTTGAACAATAATCAATTTAAACTTGATAACAGAAAATTGTAAAATTATCAGTTGCACCAACATATCCACACTAACAACTATTTTTTTCATTAATTTAACATAATAACGTGCCCTGGAGTGTTGCAGACCCTGAGCTATGTAGAGCAAAGGTTAATGGCCAAAGACTAAGACACAGAGATAGGTTTTTAAGTAGCATTGCAAAGGAAGAAAGAGAGGTACAAAGCAATCAAGTAACCTAGCTGGTTAATCCTGTCGGTTTGTGTGAGACATTCCCTCAATCTGCTTTAACCTTTACTTGATCAAGGGACTGGGCCTAGGGCGAAGGTAGAAGTTGACAGCTGCTTCCTACCTCCTAAGCCCTTCTGCCCATGATCCCCATCCCATGAGATGCCTTCCCCACTCCACTGAAACACAGCTTTTCAGTGGGTGCTCCTTCATCTTGGAAGTCAAGTGGTTGGGGGAGTTGACCTGCAAAGACCCTAACACAGACTCTGCTGATAAAGCTAAGTTCCTCCGATGTTCTGAAATTTCTCTTTGTTGAGTTTTCAAGCAAACGATCAGTTTGACAGGATAGGTTTACCTTGCCGGGGGTAGGTGATGTTGAGGGCAGGTGGGGTTGGGTAAAAACAGAAATAAAGCCTTACTATACCTGTGCCCAGATTGGTCCTACCCCAAAACTGTTTAGGTCATGAAGGATTGAACTGGTTGCATTTTCATCCTATTCCTACTTCTGTTCCCTTCCTCTCAACCTTATGAAAATCTTTTTGCCAAAGGTGTCAATCCACAACAGTGTTCTTGGTTCATTTTGAGGGAGATGAGACCCACTCAACTATTTAATGAGATCACGGCCGATCTGACAAACATCAAGGTGTGGAGCTGGATGAACACAGCAGGCCAAGCAGCATCATAGGAGCAGGAAAGCTTGACATTTCGGGCCTAGACCCTTCATCAGAAATGGGGGAGGGGAAGAGAGTTCTGAAATAAATAGGGAGAGAGGGGGAGGCGGATAGAATATGGATAGAGGAGAGGATAGGTGGAGAGGAGGCAGACAAGTCAAACAGGCGGGGATGGAGCCAGTAAAGGTGAGTGTAGGTGGGGAGGCAGGGAGGAGATAGGTCAGTCCAGGGAGGACGGACAGGTCAAGGGGGCGGGATGATGTTAGTAGATAGGAGATGGGGGTTTGGCTTGAGGTGGGAGGAGGGGATAGGTGAGAGGAAGAACAGGTTAGGGAGGCGGGGACGAGCTGGGTTGGTTTTGGGATGCGGTTGCGGGAGGGGAGAGTTTGAAGCTTGTGAAATCCACATTGATACCATTGGGCTGCAGGGTTCCCATGCTGAATATGATTTGCTGTTCCTGCAGCCTTTGGGTGGCATCATTGTGGCATTGCAGGAGGCCCAGGATGGACTTGTCGTCTGAAGAATGGGAGGGGGAGTTGAAATGGTTCGCGATTGGGAGGTGCAGTTGTTTGTTGCAAACTGAGCGCAGGTGTTCTGCAAAGCGGTCCCCAAGCCTCCGCTTGGTTTCCCTGATGTAGAGGAGGCCACAATGGGTACAGCAGATGCAGTATACCACATTGGCAGATGTGCAGGTGAACATCTGCTTGATGTGGAAAGTCTTCTTGGGGCCTGGGATTGGGGTGTGGGGGCAGGTGTGGCACTTCCTGCGGATGCAGGGAAAAGTGCCAGGTGTGGTGGGGCTGGAGGGGAGTGTGGAGCGGACAAGGGAGTCACGGAGAGAATGGTCCCTCCAGAAAGCAGACAAGGGTGGGGAGGGAAAAATGTCTTTGGTGGTGGGGTCGGATTGCAGATGGCGGAAGTGTTGGAGGATGATGTGTTGGATCCGGAGGTTGGTGGGGTGGTACGTGAGGACGAGGGGGATTCTTTTTTGGTTTTTATTGCGGGGATGGGGTGTGAGGGATGAGTTGCGGGAAATGCAGGTGACACGGTCGAGGGTGTTCTCGACCACTGTGGGGGGGATGTTGCGGTCCTTGAAGAATGAGGACATCTGAGATGTACGGGAGTGGAATGCCTCATCCTGGGAGCAGATGCGGCGGAGAAAGGAATTGGGAATAGGGGATGGCATTTTTGCAGGAGGGTGGATGGGAGGAGGTGTATTCCAGGTAGCTGTGGGAGTCAGTGGGCTGGAAATGGACATCGGTTTCTCGGTGGTTACCCGAGATGGAGACAGAGAGGTCCAGGAAGGAGAGAGAAGTGTTAGAGATGGTCCAGGTGAACTCCAGGTTGGGGTGGAAGGTGTTAGTGAAGTGGATGAACTGTTCAAGCTCCTTGTGGGAGCACGAGGCGGCGCCGATACAGTCATCAATGTAATGGAGGAAGAGGTGGAGTTTAGGGCCAGTGTAGGTCCAGAAGAGGGATTGTTCCACGTAACCTACAAAGAGGCAGGCATAGCTTGGGCCCATGCTGGTACCCATGGCCACCCCCTTTGTCTGTAGGAAGTAGGAGGAATTGAAAGAGAAATTGTTGAGGGTGAGGACGAGTTCAGCTAAGCGGATCCGCCTCCCCCTCTCTCCCTATTTATTTCAGAACCCTCTTCCCCTCCCCCATTTCTGATGAAGGGTCTCGGCCCGAACCGTCAAGCTTTCCTGCTCCTATGACGCTGCTTGGCCTGCTGTGTTCATCCAGCTCCACACCTTGTTATCTCGGATTCTCCAGCATCTGCAGTACCTATTATCTCTGACAAACATCAACTTCACTTTCCCGCCTTTACCACATTGATAGGGACAGATATGTTCCATTACTCTTTTTCCCTCGAAACATTGACGAACATGGGTGCCAGTTTCTCACATAATCAGGTACTGGGTTGTGACGCTGATGGTGACTTGATGGCAAAACCAGTGAAAACTTATTAAACAAGAACTTATCCAGGAGAAAATTCTTCAGGACCTGAATCATTAAACAACAAAAAAAAGACAAAGGAGTGAAATTCTTATTCTCCTCTCCCTATTTTTACTTTCTCTTCACCTCCATTGCATGCTGGGAATGGGTTTATGAATTAGCTTCAAAAAAATGAAGTATTTAGAACTCCCATGAAGAACTTCTCAGTTGTATCATGACAGGAAAATGTAGCATAGGCAGGATAGTTTGATCTTAGAATAGGATAATAGGTCAGCACTACATCATGGGCCAAAGGGCCTGTACTGTGCTGTACTGTTCTATGTTCTATATATCTGCCACCAATACTGTGCAGTGAAAGAGCTGTTCAACATCTCATCGGGAATGAATCAGATAAATGGAAATAATAACAAAAAGCAATCCAAAGACAAAGGGATAATTATTTCCCTTCTACTCCTTGAGTAAGAATTTTTCTTTCTGTGGATAGACCACAGCGCCCACAGTCCCTTCATCTTGAGGCTGCTCCTCTGGAGACCATGGCATTTTGTGAGCTCCAGCAAAAAGGAGAATTTCACACCAGCAACAATAGAATAAACATGAAGATTCAAGGAAAATAAATCTTCTTGGACATCCACATCAAGTGTGGGACTTGTAGGAAGCTCTTTCATGCTGTTATAATCTTCACTAAAAGAAAGGAAAGTACTGGAGAAACTCAATAAGTCTGGTGGCGTCTTTGGACAGAGAAACAAAGTTAATGCTTTGAGTCCGATATGACTGCCTTTATTATAATCTGCACACTTTGTTGAAAGCACAGAAGATTCAACACGACCGTGAGATATTTTCTGCTCTAAAACTATATCAGTCACAGAACAGACACCCAGCTTCAGCACTTGGTCACTTTAAAGGGATTGTCTGTCAGATTGTGGTTGTTACATGATATTAATGTCTTCTCTGGAGGAACAGACAAAATCACCCCTTTCTCACCTTGTTTCTCAAAACAATCATTCTCCACAGAAGTAACAATAGAGCCAGGTTCCATATTCTATTCTATTCTAGTTTTTCCATCGCTTTTACATCTCTACTGTTAATACAACCCTCTATAATGGAGCTTCTAACATGCTGTCACTTTTCATTCAATGAAGAATCCCTCTCACCATGGTTGAAAGAGCCCTTAATCATGTATAACCATTTCCTGCCCTCCCAGAAATGTACTGGCGTGCCTCTTCTTGCCATTTTCCACCCCATTAGTCTCCACATTCAAAAGATCATCCTGTGTCATCTCCAACATGATGCCACTTCCAAACACATTTTCCCCTCCCCTTCCCTATCAGAATTCCATGGGGATCATTCCATCCATGAACTCCTGGTTTACTGCTCCATCACTCCAACACCTTACCCTTTCAATATACCATCCTGCTGTCATGCTCACATGTCTGTCCTTGGCTAGCTGCAGCGCTCAGTGAAGCTTATTGCAAGCATGAGCAGCAGCACTTCATTTTCTATATAGGCAATTTACAGCTTTTTGGACTCGACATTGAGATTTACAGCTTAGACCGTGAACTTTGTCTACCCTTCTCCCATATATCTGCATCTTATTTTCATGGGTTTTCTTTCAATCAAGCTTCATCTTTATTCCGTCATTAGCACTTACACTGGATCTATGCCTTGTCTTCTGTACAACAATTTCCATTCCTTTTGTCTATCGTACCAAGACAATTTGATCTCCAATCTCCCTTAACCTTTCTCTGACTTTCCTTGCTGTTTCATATGCCCCTCAGCTCTCTTCAATCGCATAAAAACGCTGACATTTCAACTTCTCTTCAGTTCCAGAAAAAAAGTCAATTAACCCTGTCTCTGTCTCTCTCTCTCCACAGTTATTGCCAGACCTACTGAACTTTTCAAGCACTTTCTGTTTATTTTGATTCAGAGCTGTGATCAATGTTGCTATTTCCACTGTCTTCAAAGCATAAAGCAAGGTTCAGGATTGCTTCCTCCAACAAATCATTTTCATTCTCTTCCACTCTTGGCTGAAAGAATGTGTAAGCTCCAGAATGTCATCTTGCAGCTGGTCATCCTCATTGTATCATTTTCGCATTTCTTCTCGCCTCTCCTCAAAGAGAAATGACAGATTTGCAATATCCTCCTGTGGTCCCAAGGTTGGAGTTTCTACAACGAGGACTGATTCATTGTGTAAATAGTCCACTTCAATTTTTATTGCAGCTCCTCGATAAACAAGATCTAAATCGATTAATAAATCTCTGTTTGATAAAGCACACTGCTCATTAGCAATTATGTGTGGGTAATGCTTCACCTACCTGGCAGACTATAGCATGAGTCTGCCAACACACACTTCTTGGAATACCTTTTGCAGTCTGGAGCACAATGGAAAGTAGTTGGAGAAATTCAGGCTTCGACCAAAGTGAGGCACCTGAAATGAAAGGTACGCCTGCTACTGTATGCAATTTAAGATTATTTTTCTTGTCATTAATCATAAAATCTTCAAACTACAAATCGTTTTGTAGATCTACCTGTTTGTCTCAGAAGAATCTATCTTGTTCATAAGAATCATCTACTTCTGAACCAATTGCAGCTTGGAGTAGTCTGATTCTATTTATTTCCCACAGGTGCAAATGTTGTACTTTTGTTCAAGGAAACCATCTTAAAATGTTCCCAAAGTTTTATTCATTTCAACAGTAATGGCTGGCCAGCCTTGGTAGAGAGATATGGAACTTTTCTGAAACGCTGCGAACATGAAACAATTGTGGTGACTGTGGCTTCTTCCCATTGGGTCTTTTGTCCTAGTGGAGCATTGGCAGCCCTCTCACTGACAAATTGTATTGAGGAGGGATCAATTGTATGAGTTTTTTTTCATTACCTTGAATAAAAATGTCTAGCTTACTTGAGAAGATCTGCTGTCTGGCAAGTTGCATTGTTTTTTTCAAACACCGTATCTTCTTTGGGTTGCAAAAATTCCAACAAAGCTTCATCTAACTGCTATGACATGCTAAAAACACCTCTCAAATTTCCATGTTAACAGTTGTCAGAAATACGGCACAAATGATTTCTAAAGGAATCCAGCGGCTCGCCTGGCACCTGGTTACCCATATTGAACTTTACCTGATCTAGTAGAGAATTGTGTGATCAACTGAAATAAGTGTTGAGGTTGTAATATCTTCATTTCTGGTGTTTTTTCCTTCAATTCCCTTTCCAATCAGAATGCTATTGGCACTGCTGCTGACTGAGTGCAGAAATACACTAAGCTGATCCTTGTCAGGCTTCGGAGTGAGTCCGAAGATAGTCCAGTGCCTGTTGAAGCTGTGGTGGTCAATGAGGAGGTGGTAGTTTATTGGTAATATCACTGGATAATAATCCAGAGGCCCAGGTTAATGTTTTCAAGCCATGGGTTCAGATCTCACCATCGCCAAAATCACCACGACACTATCATTGTTGTAAAAATCCACCTGGATCACTGAAGTCCCGAGAAGAAGGACATTTTTCGGCCTTACCTTGGCTAGCCTGCATGTGACTTCAGACATGTGCTTTGTGAGATGGCTTAGCGAGCCACTCCATTCAATGGCAATTAGGGATGGGTAACAAATGATGGCCCTGCCAGCGATGCCTTCATCCCCAGGAAGAAACAAAAAGTGTAGCTGATATGTGACCACACTACAAATATAATTTAAATCTACAGCAACTTCTTTTTCTCCCATGGAATAGTTATGAAGCATTCATTTTTTGCCAGTCTCAAGTTCTGCAACTTTTCTCTCCACCAGCCTGCCTTTGTGGTTAGCTCCTGGGATGCAGCGGATATCACCTCAAAAACAAGGATGCTGATTCCAGCAAGGAAACCAACCACAAAAAGTCAACAGCAAGAACCAGAGTCACAAATAAGTAAGCATTAAATTGCTAAAAATTAGCTTCTGACACCTTGACCGATCTGAATGGGCACTTCAATGCCGGCAACCTTGGGTCTTCGGGACAATGGTACTGTGTTCAACAAGAAGAAGTGGACTGGCACCAGGGTTTGGTGGAGCTTGGCTCAGAGGAGACGGCAAAGAGAAGGAGGCAAAGAAACATCCAGAAGTCTGCGTCCAAGATGTCCACAACACACTTATCCAGGCACACTTCAGTAACTGGAGCCAGCAGCAGCAGTGGCAATGGCAGCCAGGTCGAATCTCCTCACAGCGATTGAAATTGGTAGTGATGGTGGCAGCAAAGCTGCTCCCAGTGATCGAAGGTGAAGGTGGCAATGGTAGCAAGAACATTGCTCCTCCCGGCGATCAATACAAGACTTGTAGGCTGGCTGAGTGTTCCATACACATTTTTTGAGAATGGGACTTTAAGAAGATCTGGACTTTTTCTTTAAGATCTGGACATTTTTCTTTCCTCTTGGTTCTGTTTCTTCTTTTCTTTTTCTCCTGTTCTATTTTTGATTCTACTTTTGTAACCAGGATAGCACCAGAAATGGCAACTTTGCACACTTTTCACTGCATTCTTGTATTCCTATACTTGGGTACATGTTACAATAAAATATAACTCTAATTCTAATTCACTTCTCCTGTCATAGCCCCACTCAAAAAAAAACCTGCTCAATACAAACAGGCATCCACCCAGTACATCCTGTCTCATATCATCGTCAATGAGTCTCATACCGTTTGCTGGCCTACAGTTGTCCACTGGTGTGGAGCACAAATGATAGCTTGAGCATTGTCAGAAGACATAACTTCATCCTGTCTTTAAAAGACATATAAATGATTTGACAATAACAATGCAATAAAAGGCCAAGTGTCTTCCTTTGTGCGGTTACAATTGCTTCCACATCCTCTTTGACATGGTGCTACTCCTGTCACTTCAACAGAGTTGGAGGCAGGGCTCGTGTTCTGATGCTCTGAAAGGTGAGACACCTCTGGGAGATGTCCTCTTGGTTTTGGAGCTTGTGAAGGCTCCAGTGTTATAGAGTCATGTAACATGGAATTTTTCCCTTCAGTCCAACTCATCCAAGTTTCCCAAGCTAAGCCAGTCCCACTTTTCTGTGTTTGATCCATATCCATCTATACAGACCCAGTCACTGAGCAAAGTGACAGTATGTATGGCACCCACCAGAGGGACTTCAGACAAGTGACATTGTCTGAGTGTGCCTTGAGAAGAGCCTGCACTGACACCATCACTGACTTTTTCCTTCCCATACGCAATCCAGGTGACCAAGAGCAGGGGAATAGCTCCCTGCAGTTGACTGCGTATTCAGCCATCTAATAATTATCTGAATCAATGTTTTGCCACGTCACCACCATACTGTGCAGCCCATTGTTGTGCGGCATCATCCATGTGGTGATCTGCCATGTATCACCCTCCAAATTGGTCCATCTTTCAACAAGACCGATTACGTGCACAAAAACCTGAGACATCACAACACTCATGCTCAAGATGGACTCCTATGTAACAGTATATACTGTCTCTACACATTTTAATAGATGCCCTTGTATTTCCTGCTGTTACTTTACAAGTACCTATTTAGCCTACGACTTCCCAAGGCTTAGTATCTGTCCAATTGAGCAGAACTTGAAGTGTCCTGTGCCCTCTGATGAGGAATTCCCTGTTGTCCCTGTCTCCAGTGCTGGCTCTTTCTTACATGATGTATAGCTCATTTTGCCCCATCCCCCTTCCCCTCTATTTGAGAAGCTGAATCCACAGAGTTGCATGTATCTGCACCAGTGGACGGGCATGCGGGAGACATGTGACAGTGCATTTTTGGAAGTTGTTCCTCTTCTGAGTACTGTTCAGGCTCTTCCCCAATCTCCCAGTGCAAGCTCTGGCAATGCTGCATTGGGATCGGTGAAAGATGTGTGATAGTGTTAACCATGGTTGAGATAGGGTTCCAAGATCTCATATTGCAGAATTAGACAGTTAATGCAATGGAGATATTGGTTCAACATGAGTGATAGTTCAATGCAAGGTGCCAGTGTGGTATCTAATATAGTCACATGTCTCTGAGCCATCTGCATCTGAGACCATACCAGCCATCACCAGTACCAACCTATCAACTTTTCAGGCATCTTCCTCCATTATGATCAGGATGAACTATAAAGCAACCATATTGCCACTTTTCTTCCTGACCCAGCAGTCATAGAATCTATTCCCCTCCACAAGAAAAGGCAGAGTGGTAAATTTATAGAGATCAGCTGTTGCAAAGTTAGGCAGAGTACTTGTGGATTGGGAGGCAGGAAGTTAGAATTTGGTGTTTGTAAAATCTCAAGGGCAAAAGCAGTGTGTGGTCTCTTTAAAAGATGATGTGCCTTTTCTATGCTTAGACATTCAAAATGGATGTGTGTGGGCAGCAGCTTGTGGGTTTGCAGGTGCACAGAGAGCACTCAAATTGAAGTACGTGTACCACAAGGCCTTACGGTTAGCAGGCCAAGCAGCAATTTTGTTTTCTGACCAAGACAACAAGTTTTGAATTTAGCCAATCAATTTGAACCAGGTACTTGGAAACAAAAAAAATTACATTGAAATCTGATGGTTTTGTCAACACAGGACCAATGCTACTGTAAGAAATTGATATGTCATCAAGGGTATAAAAGAAGAGTACAGTTGGATAAAGACAGGAGAGTGAACTGCCATCTGCCAGAGTTAACAGCTCTCAAGAGAGAATTACTGGCCCTCACAATCTTCTCTACATGTTAGAGCAAGCACCATCGAAATCAAAGGAACCAACAACACAAATAGTTAATATTCCTGACAGAAGAATCAACGGAGAAGGCATTCCTGACAGAACATTTGATGGAGAAAGCTCAGAACATTCTGGAAGACGTGTAACCTGGCTGTAATTTCAAGGGACTAAACTTTTTTTTGGTCATTTTATTTTATATAAGTGGGGCTTGTAATTATTGGAATAGCATACCATTAGAATCTTGTTTTATTTGGAATAGTTAGTTGTTAGAGAGGGTTTATTTGGTTTGTAAATAGTTTAGTTAATTTGTTTACTGTTAGTGTTGGATAAATAAATTATTACTTGTTGATTGTAAAGTGTCAGGGAATTAATTTATTTAACTACCAGAAGTTGCTGAAAGACAGGTTACACCATTTTTCACACTCATTACATATTATAGGGTGAGGTGCTCCTCTTTGGATGTTTTGGCTTTAGTTCTCAGAGGGGAGGGGGTCAAGCTCTGCTTTATAACATCAGCCATTCACAGGAGAGAGTGGGACATGACAGAGGGATGGGAATGTCAGGTTAGTACATTCAGGGGGCATGTTAACGAAGTCTACAAGACTTAAGGAGGTGTCTGGATGAAAAGAATCTGTGCAGTAGGAGTGCGTAGTTCAGATGGGAGCAGCGAAGCAAAGTTATGGGGAGGTGAGAGCGTGAGCTAAGAACTGCAGGACACTCACTTCGTTGGATTTCAGATGGTCTTTGAAGTTGTTGTGGCAGAGGATTCACATTGTCAGAACCACAATCCAGCTGCTCACCAGCTCTGTGACCTCACATCAAGCTAGTTTGTTGACTCTAGCTGATCTTCCGCTTGCAAAACATCTTCCCTAGACACCCATTACATCCATGGATATGACCTCAAGGAGGGAGCACAGATATTCCACCTTTTCCATCCATTTTGCTCCTATTTTCTGCCTTACGCTGAGCGAATTACTTCAAACACTGCTGTCATTGAGTGCTGCTGAGATCCCTCCAAATAGAAATTGCAACTCTACAATAGCAAGCTCTTCCACGCCCTCCACCTGATTGGCAAACCTAGCGATGGACTGTGAATTATTTGGCTCTGGGGAAGTATAACTAGGAGGCTCAGATGTATAAGAGACAATCAACGTCCAGAAATGAACCCACTATTTAGTGGAGCAAGCATCCACACCCATAATACAGACAAAATAGATAATCAGAAATAAAAACAGCCCCAGACATCCATTGATAACATGGTGTAGAGCTGGATGAACACAGCAGGCCAAGCAGCATCATAGGAGCAGGAAAGCTTGACGTTTCGGGCCTAGACCCTTTGGGTCCTTGAAACACCTGAGCCCCTGCTTGATTGATTACTTTGTCTGATCACTGCTGCAATTTTCACAATATTTATAGAAACAGTGTCCAGTTATTTAAAATAGAAAGAGTCTGCATTGTTAACATTCTTATTACCAGACAGCAGAAAGGATTTTTTTGCACCGATGTAAAACTTCTCAATAAATGAAGTTCTTAAAATAAAAACAGAAATTGCTGGAAAATCTGATCGGGTCTGGCGGCATCTCAAAACGTAGAGAATGGTTGGTAAAATATAGAAATAAGTTTTTAAATTAATTATTCAAGTTTGATTACTTATTTTCTTGAGATAAGTATCTACTACATGGGTGATTAGGAATACAGGAAATATGGAGAGAAGCAGACCATTCAGTCTGTTCCATCAATCAACTATATCACGGCTCATCACCGTCATCCTGCACTGTCTCCAAATCTTTTGATTGCCTTTAATATCCAGAAATCTTGAACCTACTCAGTGAATGAGTCTGTACAGCCCTCTGACATCAAGAATTTCAAATATTCGTCACCCTCTGAGTGAAAAAATTCCTCCTCATCTCAGTCCTTAATGCAATTTCCATACCCTGTGACTATGTTCCCTGATTCTAGACAGCCCAGCGAGATGAACCACCTTGGCTGCACCTACCCAACTCAGCCAAAGCAGGGCGTGAGCTGTCTTGTTATGAAATATTGCACTCTTGTGAAAAGATCATACATTTGGCTAAACAGAAGTAAAACATATTTATCAAGATTTTGACTAACTGCCACCCACACCTAATTACAGAGTGCAAGGTAGTTCATTCCCAGATCATGATTTACAGACTAATAAACTGTGATATTCTAGCTCCTAGACATAACTACTTAATCTAAATCCAATAAACATTTTACTGATCTGCTCAATTATGGGTATGCACATTGGAACAGTGGTGTGAAATGTACTGTTATGTTATCAGTTGAGGCGGGGGAGGGGGCGGAAGAAAATTGATTTACCAAAAAGCTATACTTCGCATCAAAGCTTCTTTATATGCAATAACTCAAAGTGCATTTGGAAAAATTAAATTTTCAATAAAGACTTCAAAATGCACTGACCATGCAGTTCGATACCACACTGTCCCCTCTCCAGCAAGGAGACACAGAGTTTGTGGTGCAAAATGAATTTATGCCCATTGCCTTCAATGCAGACGGCACTCAACCTTACTGCTGTCTGCAAATTTAAATAATTGCAGGGTGCAGCCGGGATTAGCCATGCTGCTCAGTGGCTGCATATGCAAGCAGGATATACACATTTGTGAGAGGTTAGTAGGGATTCAAGCTAGCCACATTTCTGAAAACTAGGCTGCAGCTCTTAAAAGTAAAACAATTTATGGCTGGAACAAGTGTTAGAAATTATTCAAGATGAGATTTTGACACCAGAAAGACGCAAGGATGATGCAGGAAGTGGGAAGCATGCTGGAAATGTTTTTCCCTGTACTGGACCCTCAGTGCAGGAGGTGGAGAGGAGGACAGAGATAACACAGTATGGAGCTGGAGGAACACAGCAGGTCAGGTAGCATCAGAGGAGCAGAAAAGTGACGTTTTGGGTCCTGACCTGAAACGTCACTTTCCTGCTGCTCTGATGCTGCCTGGCCTGCTGTGTTCCTCCAGCTCCATGCTGTGTTATCTCTGACTCAAGCATCTGCAGTTCTTGCTATCTCTGAGAGGAGGACAGACGCTTTCTCTCTGCAGGGAGTTAGCTGGTCGTCCAGAAAAAATTCTGAAGGCAGTGGAGCCAATAGCCATAGTGTTCAATGCCAGGAGATAGCACCGGTGACCTTGATGTATACGCAAGGAGTTCAATAGCTTCACAGCAATGATCCAGGTCAGTCAATTGATTTCCCATCACTAGACTTACACACTACTCGATGTGCCACACCTATCACTGACTTACCAACAATCTCCATCAATCAACCTTAGTAGGAGCATTCATAGCTTCATCTCATGCTCACACTTAGCACTCCTGCAAACCTCACACTCATATCTCTCACATATTGACAGCTATTTAACTGTGGAGTTATAGCACCCATACAGCAGTCATCACAATCACACTTGCCTCTCTCTTGCTGAAAAAGATGATTCATAATGGGCAGTAGCAGATCCTAAGTAGTAAAATCCCAGGCGAGGAGATAATGTTCACCATCATTGAAGGGGCCTTGACAGAGGTCAGAGCCAGCAGTGGGTCTGAAAACATTACGGATGGCCGTATCCTTTGTACCTAGGATGGCACCGTAATATGGTAACTGGTAAATTTCTCTGTCCTTCTCTCATTTGAGTATGTGACAATAAAGCTAATTTAATTCTAATGCCACTACCTACATTCCACTTAACCATCATCCCAGTGTCTCTTCTGATCCACTGATTGCAGGTGATACCAATATGCTGTTCTTGTTTCACCCTGTTCCCTCCTCCAAAACCTTGCCTTGGTGTCTTTTTTCTTTTCAGATACCAAAGATGTGTTGTCTGATTAGGCAGTGATGTAAGAGCAAAAGGTGGGAGTGCTGTGATGAGGAAGAGAGATTTGCTTTTACAGTCACAGCCACCAACTCAGATGGTGATACTACACGTGCTTATGAAGATAATTTCAGGCAGGAATGAGTGACCTGCGGCCAGGACATGCTGAAATGTTAAACCAGATATTGTGTTTGTGGGCAAGGTCAAACATGGGTTCTATTGCAAAGGGCTTATAAAAGACATTCATGGCACAGCGTACAGAGGAAGACTGATGGATGTGCACAATGAAATCTGATGGCTATATTGACAGATCTGCCAGAAAGCTTGAAGTCACTGTCAAGGAATATGAAGAAGTCCACCATCAGACTTGCACAGGGCTGTGCACAGAACCCTTCATTTCCCAGACATTTGTAGACCCAAACATGGCAAAGCTTCCGACGTTTGATGCCTCAGCTTACATTGCAACCCAAACAAACCAAGTAACTCAAAATCTGAGCAATAATGTGGGAATTCAGTCCAAGATCATGCTGGTCTAGCTTTACATTACACAAACTGATCTGCTGATATCATTGTTGTGAACAGCAGTGCACAAAAGGGCTTCCAGGTCATCATACTGGTCTAACAACCCAACAATTTGCTTCCTCCCACAGAAGTTGTTCTAAAAGTTGATCTGACAGCCAGCAAGTCCAGATACTGCAAACTGAAGGTGGGACTTCTAGTTTTGAACTGCTCGAGGTCATCCTTCAAATCTATCTGCAGTCTCCCCACTTGAAGTTCAACGGTCATACTACAGCCATCAGGATAACACTGCCTGGAAACACTAGTTGGCCAATGGCAAAGAGCAGACAGGAGAATGAATAGGCACTATTAGTTGATCAATACGCATCTGGTTTGGAGATTGTATTTTATTCAAGATTCTATTTTGTATTGTGTTCAAGTAGATGCTGTGATGATCAGTAACTGAGGGAAGATAAGTTGGTTGTGATGGTGAATGGGGAATTCAATTGTAATACAGATACTGATGAATTAATCATGGACAACCTGGTCAGAAAGAGGCTATACAGGGTACATTTTCTTCTTACTCCTTAGCTGATCATTGCACAGCTGGTAACAAGGATGCATCCTCATGATGATAAGGTCGTGCAGCATGCAGAAACAGATGAATCTTGCCACCCACATTTTCACATACTGCAGGGTATCAGCAGTGTGGTTTAGTGTTATGAATGCTTGTCAATGAAACATACTCACCTCTCAAGAAATACAAAGAGTCATTGACCTCCCTTATGCACTTATGGTTGCTAAACTGGGAGACGCTGCTAACATTTATTGCTGTGGTCTAGAAAAAAACCAGATGAATAAATGTATATTGCCACCATCACCTTCACTAACCCTGGCAATGCTGTATTTTCCCTGCTCTGAGCTGCCAGCACAAGATGAGGCTATCCATAGTAAATCACCTAACACACTGCTCCTCAAAATTTTGCATAGGAAAATTATTTCTTGATCCCTTGGAGTAGATATGGTGCTCTACCAAAAGCCCTTTAGTCCCTCCTCCTCCTTCATTCATCAGATAATCCTGTTCTTTGTCACCCTCACTAATTCTTCCCATCAAATTGTAACAGGAAAAAAATGCAAATAACCACACCCATATCTGGGAGCAAACGGTCGACACAAAACCATGAAATCACAAAAAGTCTTTGCAGCACTTGTTACAATTGTCTCTGGCAATGTTAAACAAATGCAATTGTACAAGCGCAGCATGAGCCAACAGAAATGGCACAAGTAGAATTGCAAAATTGAGCATGATGGAGTTAAATATTGCAGCAAATATATCTGACACACAATTCAGATACATCAGTAACTCCAATTTGTAAAACTCAAGCTGTTTTGCGGTCCTTGAACACTCACATTTTTGTACTTTCTTGTCTTGTCCAAAAAGTCAAAAACTCCAAATAAAGACAAATAGATAAAACCGTCCTTTCAATAGTTAAGGCATTGATTTATTTTAACAATTGAAACAGCACAATGCTCCAATTTTATTCATTTATAACATTGTGAGTATTCACTGCTTTGTGAAGACTTGCATATTTGGGGGATTTGGGATTTGAAACAAGAGGAGTGCACAACTATTTTGTCATAGTTTTGATTTTTTTGTAGCAAGATAGTCCAAAGATCTGTGTAATATTCCCAGAAATTATACTTTTTTTCCTTCAGCAGTTGGTTGAAGCCTCTTCTGGTATTTTACAGACATAGATTTGAATTCCTTCTGCAGAGGTAACTCATTGACAGTTAAAAGAAAATAAACAGCTTTTCAAAATTCAATCTTTGAAACTCTATGATGCACACAAAAGCTAATCTAAGCTAAACACAAAGATATAATTCCATACCCATGCAACATTAAAGTTAATTTTGATTAACATTCTACACCCACTTTTACTCATCCAAAAATGAGCCTCAGCATCGCTTGACTGCATGTTGCACAAGGAATTATAGGGCGTAATACAGGTTTTATTGCCAAGAGCACACGTTTTTGCAAGAAAACTGAGGGCTGGTAGAATGCAATTCATAAAAATCCTTTTAAAAACTCTCTAATTCCCAGTTAATAAAAATGGAATATTACTTATTCAGTCACCATGAAGTAGTAGTCTTTTTTGTAGGGAAAAACTGGTAGGTTTCCACTGCCATGGGAAACAGACCCTTATAATGTAAGCCCCGAATACTGATAAACAACATATAACTCTGCGTAATTAAAAAAAAATTGCAGTCACTATTGACTAGTTACTCTTGTTATTCATTACAGTCAGTTTGGTTAAACAGAGCAACTCCAAAAATAGGCACATTGTAGTAAAAGAAGTTTTTAATTCCTTGTGCAATTATTGGAAACAGTCAAATAATACATCTAATCTCCAAAAGGATTTGAAGCTACAGGATATTGACCACATCTTTCAAAACCAGTCTCATTGTACAACTGCTGAACCAGCTGTTGTGAGCGCAATCTGTTAATTTTCTCAAGGAGCAGAAATTTGAAATAAGATTCTTGTTTAGAATTTGAATACTGAAGCTTAAAATGTCAAGAACCTTCATATTCAGCTGAATTGATTCTCATCTTGAAACTGAACTGGGATATTCTGGTTAGCAAAATTTTCTTTTACACTCCAATTTCCGTTTTCTCTGCATTGTGAGATATTAACTAATGAAGCCTATCTTTGAAATACAAGATATTTCAAGATACAAGGCATCTGATGTGCACGATGCAAATTTCTACAACTAGAGTCTGAGATGAATGCATTTTACAATTTGAAAACATTATCTAGCTGATTTTCAGGTACATATACTGAATATAACGATTACAACAAAACTGCCAGTCATTACTCTGGGATATTCCATGGTTGCTCATTGAAACCTCTATTGGGATGAAAGCAATTAATGACTCCAGCCTTGTGAAAACAAAATCACAATTTTTGATAAAAATGAGATAAAAAAGTTTAAAGGTTCAGAAATAAATGCCTAGTTCCCAAGAACAGTTCTTGCCCACCCCCACCCCCCCCCCCAACCAACACTTCAGTTACTCAGTGAAATTAACATATGTATTCTCTACTCACTTGTACACTGTCATGATGTGGATTTGGAGCGACTGGAGTTAGCCTTCTGCAATTAGATATTGCTATGGGAATTACCATTGTGAATCCAGAGTTTTAAAATGGATTCGTTGGCTTTTTTAAAAATATGATTCAATAAACTAAAACTAATGAAACCATGCCTTGATTGAACGTTCAGTTTTTTTTTCTGTAACTGAACTGAAATTATTTTCCACTCAATATATTAAATATAGGTAGGTGAGATCACCTAGAAAACAGGGTCCCCTCATTTTGTAGCTTCAACAGTAGATGATGCTGAATGAAAAGTGAATGGCTTCATCAGAACTAAGAGCTCTGAAGATGAATCAGGATCTGCATACGATTATTTCTTCTCGAAAAGACCATTTCAGATTATATTTAAGGAAGACATGATTCACAGTTAATGGACTGATGCAAAATGAAAAGCTCCACTGAGCAGTCAAATAAATCCACCAAACATGAAAAGATACAATGTTAAATGAAGGACTGTGGGAAATTATTGATCAAATGTAGGGGTGAAATAAAGAGATTATAGTCAGTGTTAAGGACAAAACCAGCTTATCAGCACAGTTTAAAAAGTAATATGCATTATGGGAACCTAACTGGATTTTCAAATTGTTCAGAATGAGGATCAACTGAGGTCATGGGAAATCTTCCTCTTGTATAACGTACAATTTGCAATACACAAGATCAGACTATTACTCCATTCTATTGAAACTTTTGAACCTACTCCAAGGTGTTGCTCCAACTAAAAACTCACAACGTCTTCAAGCTCAATTTTAAAAATATTGGATAACATGCAAGTCCTTGAAATTATTAATCACAGTTTGAAAAAGCTACTAGCCCAGGGACTGTGAGACACAGTAAATTTTGCGAATGACAATGTCAGCTCTTCACAGGCTTGTACATTCAGCTTTGATTGAAGACCTCAGAAAATAATTTCAAGGTTCCTGATACACATTTGAATGTTGCTGACTCAGTTTGAATCACCAGCAACCAGTAAACCAAAATCTGAGATGTACAATCAAGCATTTACAATTCATATAAAGCCGAGCGATTACTGAAATAGGTCATGCAATTCTTACTTAGCTACCTGATAATTGCAACCTTACAGCTAATGATAAATGTTGTCACTTTGGGAACACATTCATAAACCTCATCTAGATGTTAAAAGCTATTTATCCCATCTTCATTTCTTCACCTGGATGGATTCTGCAGTCAGCCTCATTGTTGCATTTCCTTGCCTTTCAGCATCACCACCCAGCTGCAAGCTCATTGATCAATTAATTCTTTGTGAAGATGAACAGCCTAGTAGCAGAACTCAAGTTACCTTTTGCTCATTTGAACCTGTACTCCCTTGTATTATTGCTGCCATTTTTAATGTAGCATTCTGAATTTACCTTTTCCATTCTATTTATTTTCTTATATATCCCATTAAGAACACCTCCTGGACGACTACTTTCCAGGTTGCAAAGCCCCAAGTCTCCATCCAGTGTGAACTTATGGCTTTCACCATGAGGGCTCTTGTGGTACAGTGATAGTATCCCTACCAGAAGGCTCAGGTTCAAGTCCCATTCGCTTTAAAGGCATGTTGTACCTGAACCGGTTGATAATACTCTATAACTTTGACTCCACACTAGGGCAAAGCTTTGATGCACTTTTCTGTTTTGCCTTCAGCATTTGACCATCTCCCTCATTCCTCTGAGCTGAAATGAACATAGTATTCAAGACATGCCTGATCAAAGGGGCGCAGAGGCTGATCTCAGAATTATGCACAAATATTTTGATGTAGTTTAACATGCTGTTGGTTTTGATGAGTTCTGCGCTGAATTGCCTGAATAGGGTCAGCTTGCCTAGTCTCCTATTTGTCTTGCAACTTCATCCTTAGCTATTTCAAAACAACTAATTAAGAGTAATGCAGCATCCATTTTTATCTTCCAACGTAGTACTTGGCACTTTTATGCATTAAATATTAATTACTTTTGTTTGGTCCACTTGTATGTTATTTACAAATGAATAGTTATAAATGGCTCTCAGTTCTTTAGTTTTTCTTTAATCTTTTCCTCTAAAAATAGCGATAATTTGTTCAATATTGTGCTATGAAAGAATAAAAACATGAAAGTAATAACGTTCCAGTATTTGAATGGTTCAACACCAGTATTTTTTGCATTGAAAAGCACCAATAAATTTAGAACGGCGGATGCATGGGTTTTAACAGGTTTATTGCCTGCACTGACATTGTAGCGTTTTAAGATTAACCTCAATCTTGAGACAGAAGGATTGTCACACACTTTTAGTTAATTGGAAATTTTAATGTCTAAAGCACTGCTTGTAAAAATAATTGTTAGTAAACCTACATTAATTCCAACTAACACCTCCCTACAGTATAATCTGAATGCCAGCTTTAACACATTTCCCACCACTTGAGACTGGGCAGAAAGCCTATTATGAGATCTCCATATTGACCAGAGTAAGGGCTAAACAGTCAACATGCACCTATCTTCTGAAGTTACTGTGCCACCTTCCTAAACCAGGCAGCATAATTTACCAGAGCAGGGAATGTAGAAATAAATAAATATTTAATAGAATGATTTTAGTAGCATAGCATGCTACGTTTCAACAAATATCAAAATTTATTTATTAAAAAGCAATATTTCCATCAATTAACTTCCCCAAAATTCACCAAATAGTCATATTATGACCTATGGAATGGATGCTGGGATTAGACTCCAAACTTCAATATATATGATGTCTAAATATTTCAATTCAGGTCAACAATCACTGCAAGAATCTTTGTGTCTGAATATATTTGTAAATATTACTTCTTGTACGATGGACCTGACGAATCAGTAGAGTTCCAAATCCCATTTAACCAATATAGTCTCTTCAGTGTTCATTACTGAAAATAATACTTAATGTTTCAGAGGGACCAGGTGGCTAGACTGTTACAAGAGAAACTAAGACAAAAAAGTTAAGAATATTTTGCAAACCAAACAGTTGCAAAGATGGTTGTTATAATTCCTACTATGGCTTTTATGAAGTGTTAAAACTGTTGAGGTTTATCACAGAATCCCTACAGCGTGGAAACAGACCCTTCGGCCCAATAAGTCCACACTGATCCTCAGAGCATTCCACCCAGACGCATCCCTCTAATTTACACATCCCTGAACACTACTGGCAATTTTGCAAGGTCAATCCACCTCGTCTGCACATCTTTGGACTGTAGGAGGAAACCGGAGCGCCCGGAGGAAACCCGCTCAGAGACAGGGAGACTGTGCAAACTCCACACGGACAACGAACCTGGGTCCCTGGCGCTGTGAGGCAGCAGTGCTAACTAATAAGCCACCAGTTCAGTTTAAGGTGAATTAGAAATTGTTTACTTTCAGCTTGTTTATTAGACCTGTGTACTTATAAACAATACCTGAACTTTTGACACAGCTGAATGTCACTGAAGCTAGAAAGCCCTGAGGTGGATATGGAGATGACTGTTAAGGGTGAAGCTATGCTCTAGATATAAAAAATATAGTGACTTTAGGTGTTTAAAGACGTAACTAAGTGAAAAGAAATCTGACGCGGAAGCTTCTGTGCTTAAGCAAAGAACTCAGTTCTGTATGTTCAAGGAGAGAAAACACAGGATTGGGTATGGCCAGGTCACTCTGTAAAGTCCAGCTTAAGGACTGGTTCCAAGACAGTGTCAGCTGGGCCACAGTGCGTACCTGTCAGTGACACCTATACTTGTACCAAGAGGTCAAATTTGTAGAGACATGCCACACACCTGAGCTGTGACCTGTGCAGCCTGTCCCAGAATAGAAATAAGATGCTTTGCCTAGAGTGTATGTTAAATATAAATTTATCAGATTGAAGTCCAGAATACAACAATTAAACTGGATCCTGCTCCTATGATGCTGCTTGACCTGCTGTGTTCATCCAGCCCCATGCTTGTTATCTCACATCTTTTGAATTGATCTTGAGATGGAAGCTTATATTATTTAGAACCATTATTCTATTTGTTCAGTTTACCTATGTAGTTTTTTTAATGTTTTATTAAAGTTTGCATCATAAAGATTCTTTAGGTGTTACTGGAATCCTGGCACTTATTTTCTTACCCTTGGTGCTTTACATATATTCTTCAAATTATTAGGGTCCATCGACCAGCTTATTACAAATATCTGACTAGTCCAACCTTCTCATAACTGGGATCATAACAGCCTAGAGTATCAGAATCTGTGTGCAGCAGTTTTCGTGACTGTCTGGTTACCCAGTGACAGACAACTTGCCTATCACTGGTAAATCTACTTATTGTCACCATCTGTCAACAGCATCTTTCTTCATGCAGTGCTAATGGTGGCTGCTATGGATTCTGCTCTGTGTCAGCTCAGTCATGACTGCACTAATGAGACTTTTCAAAAGCTGCTGATCTGTCCCTGCCACAAAACCTTTGGTTGTCACATATCATAAAGTGTTGAATCTTACTTACAAGTGGTTTACAAAAATAACTAGTTTAAACCAGAATTTAAAGCAGTGAATAATAATAAATGCAGGCCTCCAGGCAACAGTGAAGTTCTAACTTGCTTCAACACTTACTGCAGTCCTTCAGAGAATATGAAAGTGATTGTAAAATTAATAGGGTATTGACTGCTACAGCACCTTGAAACTGGGAGTTTATTGCAGCTGAAGGTCTGAACATCAAAAGTTTATCTATTACACACATTTCAGTTGAAGACAATTAACTGGTTAAACCATCCACTGAAACTAGTTTGTATTTTTGAAGTAAATGTGACCAAACTTAAGTTTTCTACACAAATCAATTGACTGTTTACAGACAGAACTCAAAACAATTTTGAGGTGATCAAGATGTAAACATAATAAAAGGGTTTGGGAGGGGTGGAAGGGCAGGAATAGCTTCTTCACTGTATCAGGAAACTTCACTTAATACTTTTGGTAAAACTTTATTATTCAAGTTTAGATGTAAATGACCTCATTTCTGTCTGAAATAGTTTTCATGGAAGATACAGAAAGAATGTGTAGGTGTGATAAAACAAAGAAACAAACATCACAAAATCACATGCATGATGAAAGTCAGGGACATGTCCCAGTTGTTTAAAAGACTGAGGCAGTGGTTCCTTTTGTTTTCCTCAGGGTCTAGATTTTTTAAAAAATCAAATAATATTGTGAGGTTTGGAAACCAGAAAGAAACTGTAAAAATTATGATTCATTTTCAGATTCTTAGAAGTATTGATTTTTTTTCAGCTGCTGGAAACACTGCCTCTGCGCTGAAACAAGATTGTTTTTCATTATAAGACTGATGTAGGATGCTACTGGAAAATGCAATAAACTAAGTCAACAGTAAACAGCGATTCCAACATCACTTGATAAGAACCATCAACTTTCAAACTGTTTCACTTGAAACATAATATTGAAAAGCAATTAACAAATGTGCATATAGTCTTTTCAAGCTTAACAATATGAATTAAGAGCTTTGATAGATAACACAAGGTACATTAATATTCATTAAGTGGAATGCATAGTGCTACCCTCTTTTCCCCCTATTTAAGCATGAAAATATGTTCAGCTACTTTTCATCCATACTTTGCATTAGCAACAACCTTATTTATTTCATGTTGGTATTCAGGGCTACTAGGTGAAAGAAAAAAAAACTAATGAAATAAAAATAGGTGCTTCATTACTTCTTTTGCTACATTTGCACATGTAAACAGCTAGAAAAGAATCAGCATTCTGACTCTAAAGCATAATGCAATATTTTTGTTGCATACTTTATAGAAAAAATTATACAATGTGTCAGGCACCATCATTTTCAAATGTTTTACATTTACTCTTTTTTAGAAAAATAATATTCTGATTGTTCTCCCAAATTCTAAAATGCAACATGTACTCATTGTGTTACAGTACTAAAAGTTCTATTCTTTAGGTTTGCAATTTTTATCAGATTGCACGTTTCTATGCAGGCCCCTCTGAATGTGTGTCATAAAGTCATACTTGTCTGTACAGAAATGCTGGCATATGCTACACTGGAAAGGTCCACTTTCACCATGACAACTCATATGCAATGCATACATTACTTCATCCATAAACAGAATGCTGCAATGAACACACTTTGTCAGTGATTCATCTTGTGTGCCTCGGTCAACTTTGTCCGGAGTTTTTACCACATTTTCCAAGTTCTCCTCTGTCATGGTGACCGATGCGTTAACTTTGTCCTTTGCGGCACCATTTGCAGCCGGTCCTGATCTGGAATGTTTCGTTGCCAGATCCAAAGGAATATCATTATCAGACCCAAGGGATGAGAAAGTCGGAGGCAGGTTAAAGGCAGGATAAGGCACAAAGTTTTGGCAAGGATTTGGTAGGCCAGACACATGATAGTGTGGATTCCCAGCGACAGACAATTTATATTTACTCCAGAACCTCAACCAATCAGCTTCATTTTGTAAATCACTATGCACAAACTGAAATCCAAACAAAGGATACTGGTACTTTTCAATCGGGCTTCCTGGAGGGGAGTAATTTGGGTGCTTTGTAGGTCTAAGGTATTTTTCAATGGGACTTCCTCGTTCTGAACTTCCTTTCCCATCTGATACAGGCAAACAATTTCCTGGGTCTACACTGCTTTCCTGAGGGCTCTTGACTTGAACGTGCAGGGGCTGCATTCTTCGGTGAAGGTCTACAGTCTGGCCAACCACCAGTGTCGGCTGGCCCTGATGTGACTTGTTTACTGAACTGTACAGATCAAGTTTGCTCAGATTAGCCTGCTGCTGCTGTTCCCGGTGCTGACTCTCAGATGAGTGCTCCTCTGGTTTCCTTTCTAGTGAGGTGTCATTCAGCTGCTCCTCGCTGCTTACTCTCTGCTGTTTATTGACCTGTTCTGGCTGCAGTACTTCAGGGTTAAGACGTTTCCTTGTCCGTCTTCGAATTATCTGCTCCCCATTACTCTGCTTGATAATATTTAAAGGCCTTGGAGTCTAGAAAGAAGCAAAAACAAGAGATTTTAATGTACATAGCTCATGCCATTGTCATTAAATTGGAATTCAATACAGACCAATTGACTATGAGGACTGATTCTTTTTCAGCTAATCTTTGATGCAGGTGCCAATAGCTGGGCTAGTGTTTATTACCCTCTTGCCCTGGAGGAGGCAGTAGTGAGCACCATTCTTTGAATGGCTGCTGTCCATGTGTAAGACTGCAAGAAGGTGGGGTAGCATTAGGAGTTTATTCATGACCATGGTTTGGAGTGGGTGGTGATGAGAGAGCAGAGGGCAAGTCGCTCCAGTCAAAAAACGGGAACTATACAACTTGTTCCCAAGTATTTCCTTCTTGTGCGTGAGTGTGAGACACAGTATAAGTTTATACTTGCTCCCATTTGTTTTGATAAAAAACATTGTATCAGCATGAGGTAACTAGACAAGTAAACAGATGGATTTGTAACAATGAACAAAGGATATGCAAGGTCAGAACTCGAATTGTGATGCAAGTGAATGCAGATTAAGGAGATACAGTTTAATTATCTGCTTTCCTGAAGAAAGAAAAATAGTCTGCATTGTCAAAGGTGTAGCATTAAAGTTGGAATTTCAGCCACACCTCATATCATGTCTGCATGACTATAAGCACTCTAACCTACAGCTGTGGGGAATGTTCTTTAAACCTCACTGTCTGGGCAACAACTGTAGATGTGAAAAATGCAGCTTCATTTACAGGGACAAGAAGTGGCCCATACAGATTCTTGAGATGCAGAATTATTCGATGAATGGTGGGAAGTTGCACATTTTACGCACAGAAAGTGGGCCCCATATTACCATGGGCTCTGGGATCTTGAGTTTTCAACAAAATGCAGGTCGAGTTGGCCGGTACAGCCTCAACCTGCATTTTGTTGAAAAGTGGGCTTCCCAAACTGGAAGTGCTACATCCCTCAAGCCGCATGCCTCCATCCGGGCTTTTTATACACTTGTGGATGTCTCCAATGCTGCTCCAATGGCACGGTTGGTAGCTCTGGAGTTTCAGCAGCTCTACTGGGAGAGGTGGGCACTGCTGTGGCAGTAGGACCTATTCGGGCATCTTGATTGAATGTATTGAGGGTTATTGGGGAGAAGGGAGAGCCTTGAGGCCCCTTAAATTGGAGGGTAAACCCCTCTGGCTGCGTTGCTTGGGGGAGGTGGGGGGGGGGTTGCAGTGCAACTTTTCTACTGATGGATCCTTCTTAGGGTATAGAGTCGCTGCCTCTGATAATCTCCCTGACGCTGTTGCAGGGAGATTGGCTACATTGAGCTGGTGGTTTCTGCATGGTGGTAAAATGCCACAAATTTTCCCTCGATTGGGTCTGAGATCAGCTTTATTGGCTGCTCGCTTCGGTGGTGCAGCAGCTAATCTGGGTCCCTGCCCACTCACAGGGGACCGCCCCACAGTTAGAAATGTGCCAGGGAACCAATCCAATGCAGCTCCCAACTGTCTTACTGCCATCAGCTCCAAGCCTGTTGTGGCAGGGCTTGGAAAATTCAGCTGAATGAGTTGACGGTGCCAGTGCCAGCAGCAGTAGGTTTGACAGCAACAGACGGGAAGTCTAAAGCCAGCATTAGATCCTACATGTAGCATAACTCTTAGCCTAAAGGCAAAGCCTGCTTCTTCCCCGACTCCTTTCCCATCCATTGGAAGTAAACTGGTCACAGTCATCGCAGGATTTCCCACTACACCACCCGACATACTGCTGCTACCTTGAAGATTGTGGTATGTTTGGAGAAATGGTGGCAAAGGCCCAATTAAGATTTTCCAATGGTGCTACAGGCTATTTCCTAACTGTGCCCCTTACAGAAATGGCAATTGGTAAAGAAAAACTGCAAAAATCATTGGGAATTTACAGTGGTCTCACCTCAAAACAACTATAGACTCTACTAAACCTGACAGTTGGCATACGTTCCATTCTAAACCTCAAAATGCAAAGGAGGGAGCAGATAAACAGAAATGTGTACCTTTGAAATTGTCCAAGAACAATTTTGAGAGGTGCAGAGTCAGACAATTTGTGCTGACTCAGAACAGCATAATTCTGTTTTGACCTTCCTGCTTTTCAGTTAAGCTAGGCATTAATAAACCACTAGATGTCAATGACCCAGTCCATGTGTGATATTCGTCAGATTCCCAGGAACACAGCTGACGAATACTTATGATTACTCATATAGATGGATGGGAAGGAGTACTCGTATAACATCCATAACTGAGGAATTCAGGAGTCCAAATTCTAACATTTACCAAATATGGGGTGTGCATGTTCATCAGCAATGGTGGCTGTCAATATTTTATGGAATTTTAAACAAAATATTTTTCTTGGTTGTGCATGACAAGCCATTATTTAATGGCGAGTGATGCAGAGCCTAGAAAAATATTTTGTGTAAAATTTCAAAAAATGTTAACAGCCACCATTGCTGTTGAACATGCACACTCAGTCCCCTAAAAACCAAAGAAGGTTTTGCCCACCCAATATCTTGGTATAGGTAGTCAGACTCAGAGTAGATGTAGAATGCTTTCTATGCTCCAGATAGTTGGACATGACACATGCTATCGTGTGATTTACTCCACTTTGGTAGATGATGACTTTCTTGACTCTTCCAACCCCCAAAAAAGAGTTGCAGACCCTCAGCAAATGGGCAGATGTGTCCCCATCATGTGCAATAGTAACATTCATACAAAGTACAGTAAAACCTTTCTGAACTATGCATTATGTCTGCCTTGTTGTGCGCTGTGTAGATCAGCTAAGTATTTTCTACAGCCGCAGCAATAGTCGATAATCAATTCTACCTTGTGCCCATCCACAGGACCAACAGGAAAGGAAATGCAATAACTAATCCGTCATCTGCTCCATGTGCAACAGCAAATTTAGTTTCAGCGGTATCAGCTGAAGATAAGCATGCAGGTGCAGCAGGCGGTAAGGAAGGCAAATGGTTTGTTGGTCTTCATCCCGAGACGTTTCGAGTACTGGAGCAGGGATATGTTGCTGCAGTTGTACAGGCCCTTGGTGAGGCCACACCTGGAATATTGTGTTCAGTTTAGGTCTCCTTTTTTGAGGAAGGATGCTGTTGCTCTCAAGGGAATGCAGCAAAGGTTTACCAGGCTGATTCCAGGGATGGCGGATCTGATGTTTGAGGAGAGACTGTTTTCACTGGAGTTCAGGTGAATGAGGGGGAATCACATAGATACTTATAACACTCTAACAGGACTAGACAGGGTAGATGCAGGGAGGATGTTCTCGATGGTGGGTGTGTCCAGAACCTGAGGATTCGGGGTAGACCATTTAGGACGGAGATGAGGAGGCATTTCTTCACCCAAAGAGTGGTGAGCCTGTGGAATTCATTACCACAGGAAGTAGTTGATGCCAAAACATTGAATGCATTCAAGAGGTGGTCAGATAAAGCACTTGAGCTCAAAGGTTGTGGGGAGAAAGCAGGATTAGGCTATTGAGTTGGACGATCAGCCATGATCATGATAAATGGTGGAGCAGGGACCAAAATGGCCTCCTCTTGCTCCTATCTTCTATGTTTCTATACTGCTAGTTTCTACAGATAAACATTGTACTTTTAACAATTGTTTAAGTGATTACTATTTGATTGTGTGAATTCACAATTAAAGAAAACCTTTTAATAATGCAATTTCAGATTATGCAAGGAGATGCCTTTGAAATGGTGTTTCAGGACCTGCATGGAGGGGAGCTGGTCTGCTGGGTCATAACTATTTGATTCAATCAACCCATCAGCTATACTTTTGGTTGCAAATTTAATATTGATAACACATCTGTGAGAACTTCACTTGTGGCAGGGATACATATCATCTGAATCAATACACTATAGTCTTTTATATATCAGTAGGACCATGATGGGAGAGGATAGCTATATTCAATACAGATATATGAACACCAGCACTTAAGACACAGCTGAGAATTTTACAATATTTTAAATATATTTTTACTTCCTGCTCTTCTCAAAAGCATCTTATCCTTGAGCAGGCCTGACTGTTTTCCAAAAGAGGCATGGAGAGACGCAAGGTCAGAAGAGAAGTTGCTGGGGAAATGACTGGGGGCAGGCAGGTACTTGAGGAGATTTGAGCAGATTGAGTGACAGCATTGTGTGCACAATACCAGGCTGGGAAGTTGGATAAAGTGCAAGGCTAATTATACTGCACCGTACTTGTGGCTTTCTCATGCTGGGGCTGTTCAGAAATAGTCCCAGTCAGATCATTACTCATTAATGTTACCTTATCTGCAAACCGTTATACTAACCGTTCACATCCCATGAAAAGAATACAAAAGTTTCACTTCCTACAGCAAGTAATCGTTTGTCTCAATGAATCACAAACCATTCTGCGAAGTGGAACTGCTCCTCTGCTGAAATTTCAGGCCTCCCCCAATTTTACATTCTACAGAAGTTTCAAAATATTGGCAGCAAGATGAAAACAATACTGACTTCTTTGGTTCTTCCCTTATCATCAGGGAATGTTCCTTTAGGTTAGCAATGTTAAAACAAAGCAGGCCAGTTATTTGAACAACCTTCACGTACAGGGTACTGGGGCAAATACAGCTTGAGATACAGCCTGTCCTTCGGATGCCTGTTCATTATTCCATTACAAAACCTCCATTTTAGGTGTATGTAACATACAAAAACTGATTACTGCAATGTGAAAATCATTCAGAATGTCTCATGAAATCTAGTTTATCATGAGTAAAAAGAAATCTGCATGTATTTGCGTTGCAACTTTTGTAAACAGTATTTTTTTCGTTAGTTCAGCTCAACTGCTGCTGAAACTCTTATTTTTGTCTTTTTTTTTGCCCTGAGGCTTGGCTATTCCAAAATCTCTGAGCTGGTCTCTTACATTCTAACCTCAGTAAACTTGAGGTCATCCAAAACTCTGTTGCTGGTGTCTTAGCTTGCAGCAAGTTCTATTCCCCTATCATCCCTGCACTGGCTGACTAACGTTGGCTCTCAATCCTGCAACATCTTTGTATTAAAGTTCGCATACGCATTTTTGGATCCCTCAGTACGGCCTTTCTCCTCCTTGTTTCCATGGTCTAATGTGATCTTAGTGCCCTCTTGGCTGTCTATGCTCCTTTAATTCTGGTCTCTTGTGCATCGCAGATTTTAGTCACTCCATCACTGGTGGCTGTGCCATCAATCAGCAGGGCTCCTAGGATTGGATTACTCTCCCTACACCTCTTCAACTCATTTACCATCTTTGAGAAATGCTTTGGAGACTCTATCTTTTGACCTAACTTTTGGTCATCTGATCTGCTTTGCTTTGTGTGGTCTTATGATGCTCTTGTGAAACACCTTAGGGCATTTCATTATGTTAGCGATGCTCAGTTGTTGTTGAAATGACATACAGGATTTAAATATAGATTCTGTATAACCTTATGGAAAAACACATGTTTATGTCAGCAAAGAATCTATGAAGAATATGTTGTTGTTCCAACTTAATTTCGTACCAGCTTGATGCTGCATTGTTTTAAAGATTATATCACTATCTGTATATTTCTCTTAATGATACATATGCTGCACTTTCTATCGCACTGATGGAGTCTGGGCTCAGGAGGGCTCCTATTCCAAGTCACTATCTAATGCCAACTTGATTGCAAAGTCACGTAAGTTGACCTCAAAGGGGACCAGGGGCAGCCCCACTCATGATGCCTCCAACTAGATGAACAATTTTCTGATGTACACTGGCATCAGGCCAGGCTCCTGTTTGCCAAAAGATACTGGGAAAACTTGGGCCTTTGTGTGCAAACCACCACATGGTGAGCACAAACTCAAGTGAACAAATATAGCGCTGCCAGTTTCTACAGACATTCACCGTCCAAGTGAATGACTGCCTGGGAAGATGTTGGAAAAAATGAATGGTGAAATCTTCATAAACGGGCACAAGTTAACACTTTTTCTATTAACTCATACCTAGGATAACCATCAGATAATATTCCATTGCCAACACATAACAATATTTCAAATGGATCTTTTTTTCCTGAAGTGCTTTTTCTTTGCAATCTCTACATGCATATTGATCCCTTACTATTTGATAACATTATCTATCACCTCATGTTCAATGAAGAATGACTATATGGGCCACTTCACCAGAAAAAGGTCACAAAAGACTAATCATTTTATAGCACTGGAAATATGGCAGTAACATTTGGAAAGAACAGTCCAGCTACTGAAAGTGCCTTGGTATTGTTCCTTTCAGGTTCGAAATCAGAAATCACATGTCGCCAAGTTATAGTCCAACAGATTTATTTAAAATCACAAGCTTTCAGAGTGCTGCTCCTACAACAGGTAAAGAAGCTGACGAAGGAGCGGCGATCTGAAACCTCGTGACTTGAAATAAACCTGTTGGATTTATTAGCTGGTGTCATGTGACTTCTGATTTTGTCTGCCTCAGTCCAACGCCGGCATCTTCACACCATTGCATTTCCAGGTTCAACTATGGGTTTTTCTTATTGACCCAAACATTGAAATGAAAGAAGGAAGTTCTGACAGTTGGTAAATATGTCAACAGGACTTCCCGTGGAAAAACAGAATGAGAGATTTACATCTAACTGTTCTGGGTAGATTGGCATGCCTTGAAATTGAGGAAGAGATGGCCTAGGGCCATTAGCACTGGACTATCAATCCAGAGACCCAGCTAATGTTCTGGGGATGAAGGTTGAAATCCCCCATGGCAGATGGTGGAATGTGTGAACTCAGTTAAAAGCAAATCTGAAAGCAAGAGTCTAATGATGACCATGAATCAATTGTAGGAAAAGCTCATCTGGTTCACGATTGTCCTTCAGGGAGGGAAACTGCCTTCCTGACCTAGTCCAGCCTACACGTCACTCCAGACAAGCAACAATGTGGGCCTAGCTAGTGACACCCTCATCTAATGAATCAATAGAGGAAAGGAGATAAAAAGGAAACATGAAGTTGACCATACACAAGGAGAGAAAAAGACTGACCAAAGAGAAGCAGAATATTGAAGATTAAAGCAAGAAAACAGTGAGATATAAATTCAAAATGATTTTCCTGTACAAATATATGTGAAGACATCCCCAGCAATAACATTTTTTAATGTAAATCTTGTACATGATATTTCAACTTCCACCTTAACTCCATGCACATGGCTCATCTATATCTTATTTTCTGCAAAATGGTTAAAAATTAGGTGATAATCTAAGCTTCTTGGTTTCCTGATTAACTGATCAACCTACCTGGTGATTTCACTGTTGCTGCGTAACATATTAATGGCAGCAGTGAAATATCCAAAGTCGTGATGATAAAAGGGAAATTGCCATTCAAGAGAATGCAAATTCTTTGTGGGTAAAATTTTTCAAGTTCAACAGCAAGCACTGTTCCTTCAGAAAAATGTGCAAACTTTGGGTCAATAAATTATGCGATAAATCAGAAGCTATTCACTGACTGTGCTTACAAAAGTCTAACATTTCAAACTTTCAAAGAAATTTGTAGGCTAAGAGCAAACACATACTTCAAACAATTTGATATTCAACAGACTTTACATGGGGAAGGTAATGCACAGATGTGAATTGAAAAAAAGATAATCCTGGTCAAATCCAGCACCACCAGGATAAATGGAACTAAAACTCAAGACATAAAATGATGCAAAATAAATAAATACCAGTAAATAAATAAATTGAAAGAAACCCGTTTATGCAAAATGCTAGGCAAGTCGAGAATAAACTATCACGCATGGTAACAGGTCATGAGATTCTAGCCTTTGATGTCTACAGAATTTTTCATTCATAGGATGTTGGCATTGCTGACTGGATCAACATTTCCTGGAATATTTTGCGCAGTTTTGGTCTTCTTTTCTGAGGAAGGATGCCCTTGCTCTTGAGGGAGTGCAGCAAAGGTTTATCAGGCTGATTCCGGGGATGGTGGGACTGTCGTATGAGGAGGGATTGACTAGGTTAGGATTGCTTTCGCTGGAGTTCAGGTGACAGAGGGGGAAATCGCATACAGACTTATATAAAATTCTAACAGGAGTAGACAGGGCCAATGCAGGGAAGATGGTCCCTACTATTGGTGTGTCCAGAACCAGCGGTCAAAGTTTGCGGATTCAAGGTAGATAATTTGGCATTGAGATGTGGAGACATTTCCTCAACCAAAGAGCCGTGAGCCTGTGGAATTCATTACCACAGCAAGTAGTTGATGCCAAAACATTGAATGTAGTCAAGAGACGGCTAGATATAGCATTTGGGGTGAATGGGATCAAAGGTTATGGAGAGAAAGACGTTGGACAATCACCCATGATCATGATGAATGGCGGAGCATGCTCAAAGGGCTGAATGGCATCCTCCTGTTCCTATCTTCTATGTTTCTTTGCCTAATTGCTCAGGAGAAGGTGGTGGTGGCAAACGACCATCTTGAACTACTATAGTTCATGTGGTATAGGAAAACCCACAGTGTTGATAGGAAGTGAGTGACACAATGACAGTGAAGGAACAGTGATATAAATTCAAGTCAGGATGGTGTGCGACTTGCAAGTGATGGTATTTCCATATTTCTGTTACCCTGTCCTTCTTGGTGTAGTGGAAAGGGCTGTTGGTGAGCCATTGCAGGGCATCTTGAGATGATACAGACTGCTATCACTGTGTGTTAGTGGTGGATAATTGAATGCCCAAGGTTTTGGATGGGATGCCAATCAAGCAGGCCGCTTTGTCCTGTGTAAGCTTCATGAATGTTGTTAGAACTACACAGATCATAGATGTGCAACTTGCTTCAGAATTTCAAGCCTCTGACCTGCTCTAATAGGCTGCTCCAATCCAGTTTCTGGTCAATTCTGGGAAATACTTGATACCCAATGATTCAAACACAATCTGAAACGTTGGGAGCACCACATTATTATCAGAGTGGGTAGAATAAAGCTTTAAGGGTAAGGAAGTGTTTGCTCAAACTGGAGCAGCACCAACCACTCGCGCAAGACAGGAAGAGGTTCTTGATACATTTGGAAAAAAAGAGGTGGCTTTCATATCCCAGCAACCAAATGGAAAAAGCAACTGATCTCCTCTGGGATTTAACAGTGCCCTCTAGTACAGATTTGGGACCTTTCCAAGGGGCTCAAAGTCTCAAAGCTATCTTCAGTGTTAAGGTCATTGAAATATTACCCAAGATTCACTGTGTGAATGGGGACCTAACCAGAAATTGCACTAGGCTTTCGTCTGATGCAGGAGAGTAAACTGCATAAGGAAGACACAAATGCACTCCTTCCTCATCACTGTCTCCTTCTTCCCATCTCTCCAGAATCCCTGAGTCCTTCCATAGGGTAAAATCCAGGCAGAAACTGGCTTCTGCGCACACAATGTATCTACTCTCCATTATTTCCAGAGCTGAATGGTCACAGACATTATGAGGTTTGAAAAAGCAATGGAATGCTTAATGCAGAGGCTTCAAATAACATTAGAATGTGCTTTGCTGGGCTGGGTGAATTTTGTCAACTTTGACTTATAATCAATATCCTAGCCAATCGCAAAACTGTCACATGAAGTGTTCCCTTACAGCCTAATAAAATACCTCTCTAAATGTCAACCATTGTCACTCTTCCCAAGAGTCAATTGCTAATAACTGGGCATAAATTCATAGACATTAATGCTGATTACTGTTATTGTCAAGTTATTACTTCCAGCTGAACACTGTACATTATGAATTGTAAGTGCCAAAATTAAAAACAATACAAAAGTCTGATGGAGCAGCCATTCAAAAAGAATATGCTCCTCACAAATTAGATGGTTGCACAGTTATTCAATTCTACCTGTCATCACTCAAATATTCTTAACAGTGCTCTTCCAAGAATTGAACAAATGACAGAACTTATTTCTAAGTCTAACCTAGCAGTTACTAATGATAAATGGAATAAATAAATTCTGCTGTCAAGGTTTATTCACACAGTTTCTGGGAAAGGAATGGTGCTTGATGTTCCTCAAACTGGCAGCTGTCCACAGTTCTTCATGGGCTTTTGAATATCAACATCCTGGCACACAGTGTCCTTGCTGCATAATAGTTGCTAGTGCAACCCAAAGCGTATTACTGAAGCACTTGTTTGATGACAATGTGGGGTGCATGAGGCTAGATCCCACTGAGAGTGCCAAGAAGGTGGTGACCAGTTTCTGACACTAAGGTTGTTCAAGTGGTGAGCTGAATCTCTCAGGTGCTCGCTCTGGTTCCCTTTTCCCTTGTCCACCAGAAGGTCTGGTGAGTTTGGAAAGCCAGGAGACTGAATATTAATCAGGTGAGTTGTGGTGTTACAATAGCATTTAACAATCAATATGATGGTCAATTTGCATTTCGCTGCTGCCTGTTGAGAATCTCACCGTGCCACTCACAAAAAGCAGGGAAGATAAAGCAAGATGATATCAATGTTGAGATGGGCTCCACTATACATGTGCCCAATTCTATCAATGCATCATACTGCAGGTCGCATGACTCAGACCTCAGTAAGATTTCACCCTGTGCACCTGAAAGAGCAGCAAGCATGTGAATGTTACTCTTGCTGGGAATCTTAAAGGTCTCCTTATTGTATGTTCTTAGAGTGTTTGCCTCCTACAAAGCCAGTATTTAGTCAATAGTGCTTATTTCAAAGTATGGTCGAATGACCTGTTCTGAAGTCTTGCTGCCAGACAGCAAGCTTGAGTTAAAGTGGGCCAAAATACTTATACTAGAAAGAAGGTCTAAGGTGTTTATGCTGGGAGATATTACAAACTGTAAGCATGCTAAGAGTGTCTCCAAAGTCCCAGAAAAGTGGTGAGAAAGTAAAGATGTAAATAGTATGCTATAAGCTGTCCATTTATTTTCAAGATGAAAGAGTTAGGCTCTTGAGGATAACATTTCTACCTGGATATATGGCCCATGGGATTCACCTCGCCATGGTTTTGAGAGTGGAAGGGTTTCTAAGTATCCCTGAAACTCACAGACAATTAGTCTGGCAGGATCCAGAGAAGGCAGAACAGCTACAGGTAGCATGACACTATAATTCACTACCCAGGAATGCAGCTGGGAGCTTGGAATCAGATTGAAAGTAACAAAGTCACGGGCTGTTAAAATAAGGTTAGAAGATTAGCCTAGCCTGAGCTAGAGGGAGAAGTATCCAAGAAAAATGACATCATGAAAGACAATTCTGGAATTCCACAGTTCCAGGCTGTAAAATAAAAGATTCAAAAGTAAACCCTTGGGAATTAGCGATCAAGTTCAATTGATTTTGGGAGAATTACACATTGGGAGAATTAAAAGGACAACACAGAGTCATAGTCGTAGTGTCATATAGCACGGAAACAGACTCTGCAGTCTAACTGGTCCGTGCCAAACATTATCCCAAACTAAACTTGTCCCACCTGCCTGTTCCTGGCCCATATCCGTCCAGCCTTTCCTACTCATGTACTTATCTATGTGTGTTTTAAAAGTTGTAACTGTGTCAGAATCCAATACTTCCTTAGGAAGTTCATTCAACATGCAAACTACCCTCTGTGCAAAAAAATTGCCTCTCATGTCTTTTTTAAATCTCTCTCCACTCACTTTAAAAAAGTGTCCCCTAGTCTTGAAATCTCCATCCTAGACAAAAGTCAACTACCATTATGTCTGTCTATACACCTCATTATTTTATAAACTTCCATCAGGACGCCTCCCAACCTCCTACGTTCCAGTGCAAAAGGTCCCAGCCTATCCAGCCTTTCTTTATAACTCAAACCTTCCATACCCGGCAATATCCTGGTAAATCTCTTCTGAAACCTCTCCAGTTTAATAATATCTTTTCTATAACAGTGCAACCAGAACTGGACAAGTACTCCAGAAGAGGCCTGACTAATATCTTGTGAAGTGTGTTTCCTCAGTTTGCTACACATAAGAAGAAGCCATTCGTTCTGTGGTTTAAAGTATAAGTTGCTAGCAAAGGTATGTTTAGTCAATACTACCATTATTCTTTAACCTAAAATCATATTGTGTCATCCTTTCAATATTAATTGGAAATTCAAATTTCATTATAAAAGCTTTCAATCCCTTTGGAGATCAATACAAAAATAAATAATACAGATGAATTAAAGGGGAAACCAAATAAGCAAGTCAGGGAGAAGGGAATAAAGGACTGCAATGATATTGAGGGGATTGAGAGGATCACAAACACCAGGATGGACTAAAAACAAAGTTTCTGGCAAAGCTCAGCAGGTCTGGCAGCATCTGTGTAGAAAAAAATCAGGGTTAACATTTTGGGTCCGGTGAGCAGTTCTGAGGAAGGGTCATCGGACCCGAAACGTTAACTCTGTTTTTTTCCTTCACAGATGCTGCCAGACCTGCTGAGCTTTTCCTGCAACTTTGTTTTTGTTCCTGATTTATGGCATCTGCAGTTCTTTCGGTTTTTACCAGAATGGACTAGTTGGGCTGAAAAGCCTGTTACACTGACATATATCGTATGTACTTAAAATCATGCAGATGAGCTCACAGACTGCCTTTTATAATGGGGCAGAGTTATGAAAAATTACTATTAACAATTAATCTTGTTTTCACAGAAACTTAAGTTACCTTCTGACTTCTTCTAAATCTACAATTCCTAGCTGCCACTAAAATGTTACTCTTAACGTAACTTATGAAGTGTTAAAAGAGATGTGCCAATACACTTGTACCAATATTAAACACCTTGTCTACATTTTAAAATTTTCCGTTCAAACACTCTTTCCTGATTTTCATTCGAACCAACCAAATGCAACATTAGACCCTGCCCCGAACAACACACACACACCACCACCCTGCCCCCCGCCACACACACACACAAACACACACACACACACACACTTTGTATTCCACCAGCTTACGTTGCAATTTAATGAAAGACAGCTGATTTTCAGGTGGCCAATAGTGAGAAGCCCCCCTCAGAGTATTAATTGCAGAAGCAAAGGAATGGATTTCATTAAATGGAACCATGTGACATATCTGGCCAGTTTGAACATACTTTACAAACATTTTCCCAAACAACTATTGGGTTCTTCCTACCGAATGCAGCTTCTGGTACAGGCCACATGCGTTGCATACATATCCACCGTTTGCATTCTTTCGCCAAAGAGAGGTCTTTGTGGTCAGGCAGTTGGCACAGAAAACTCCAGAGCCTCTTCGTCTCTGCAACAGCAAAAGGTCAAAGGTATATCATGTGATCTGTGAAGTTAGGACAAATCAACACAAGTGTTTTGTTTCCCTTCTGGCAGAAATAACCATGAAAATAAGTTGATCACGATAAGGTCACTTTTAATTATGCTTCTTCACAATAACTAAATTGTATAAAAACAAATCACTGATAGATTAAATATAGAAAACATATAAGAGCATTATTACATCAATATGCAGTTAGTGGTTATATTAATCTGATATCTACTTGTAGGATATTCATTATTGAAAACAAACACAACTAATTTTGCATTAGCAGCTCTCTTATAAACAAAAATCAACTTAACTTGAAAGCTTTAAGTGGGGAGAAAAGTACCCTGTTTTACCTTCTTAATAACTGTCATATCTTTAGTACTTAAAAAACACAAGTGTCCTGACATATTACAAATACAACGGTTATAACGTCAAATCACAAATTAAAAGTGGATTTTCAATAACAATCTATCTAATGTTATTGATAAGTGCAGAGCAGCAAATTTAGATAAAAACCAAAAGAACTGCGGATGCTGTAAATCAGGAACAAAAACAGATGTTGCTGGAAAAACTCAGCAGGTCTGGCAGCATCTGTGAGGGACAAAAAAGGTCCTGAGGAAGGGTCACCGGACCTGAAATGTTAACTCTGTTTTTTCCTTCACAGATGTGGCCAGACCTGCTGAGTTTTTCCAGCAACATCTGTTTTTGTAGCAATTTTAGATATTTTAATATAACTAGCCCCAAGCTTACAGTTATGAAGAAGAATTATTGTGTGAGATGTTCATGTACAGAAACATAACCAACTCTGTGGCTGCGTGCCCAGTTTCAACTTCAAACTTGTGTCCTGCCCCAGAATTCAGATTTAAATCTCATAATATATTTATTTTATCATTTATTTCTACATCTGCAGCATTGAACACCTCTGCTGCAACCACAGCTGGTGTCCTAATCCATTCATCCTCAGATGGGATCCATCTAATTTCTTCCTTGTTTGTGTCACAACCTTCACCTATTGATGACCTCAAATGATGCCAATGTCACTTTGTGCATTGCGTTATTGGTGAAGATATGCCAGCAGAACACATCTGTATTTTATGCTTCAGACTGGCTCCCTAAGAGATCAGATTTTATATCACTGGTCCTGATTTGAAAATGAACTAAAATTGGTCATGGGCTTGCTCACTCTGCAGTCTTCTGCAATGCACTCAACTGACTAGAGGGGAATTTGAACTTTCAAAGTCTGACTCAGAGGTCTAGATTTTTCCAGCTTCCGCACATCAATTAAGGAAGTGGGACCTTGAACAAAGTTGAGTGATCTTGCAGGAAGGATGTTCAACACAGCACAGACCAACCTCCTGGCAGTGACAGAGATATTAATTAGGCTCATTAGTGGGCCAATTGAAGGAATGTTGACAGTGCTGCGATGGTTTTCCTGATGGATGGGAACTGAAAATGTTGGAGTCTGGGATTTAACATGAGACAGCCTCCTGACAGCAGGTCAGGTATCACTGTATTGTGTGTGAGTGTGTGTGTGTGTGTCTGTGTGTGTGTGTGTTTTGGGGGAAGGCCTCAAAACATTTTCTCACTCATTCCACTATAGACCTGCTAAGATGCTACAGTCACCTTGCTGTGAATCCACAATAATGACCTGACAGCTGCTGCCTGCTGTAATGTTTTAATTTTCCACTGCTCTGTAAAGGGCGCCCCAATTTTCAGGCACCTTATGGTCTCTTGCCTGCCTTAGGAGTTCGCACCTTTCCCAATGGGCCTGTAGGCCTTGCTATTGAGTCTCCAGCTTCCCTAGTCTATTGGCCATCCTTAATGCGATGGGGCTCCCAGAGAGGGCTTCTTCATTCCTGTCTGCATGAAGATCACAACCAAACTGCTGCTAAGTAGATTGCAGACACAAAATTAAGGCCATTTCTGGATGGTGATCTAATCAAGAAAGCTCAGCCCAAAATGCCACCACTGAACCACTATCTACACTCTTTATAAAAACTGAGGCTGTTTTAAAATACGTTAATGCTTCTGTTGAAACTGAGGAAGTTCACACAAATATGTAAAATGGTAATGTGCTAAAATGACAGTGTTATACATGATCATTTATACATGATCATGCCTCTTTGTTCCTTCCTTGCCCTTGCCTGATACATTCCATTCACTAAAGAAAAGTGAAATATTGAACTTTAGCAGAAGATTTTTTTTTGGTGTCTTTGATTCTAAATATTAAAACTTAGAAGTGGTTTATTCAAACTTCGCACGTCTGAAAACATGCTGTTTTGAACAGCTGAAAATGTTGAGCCTACCAGTATATTGATCCAACTGATGATTATTTAGAATTTTCTGTTGCTAAATGTTAAACAAAGTGGGGCTGGCTCTGGATGTTTTATTCAATTCTGTATGAAATAAATTTCCATTTTCTTGCATTATGACATTTTTTTTCTCATTGCACTGAACATAAGATTACAAACAAACTGGATTGAGAAATATTTACACCACACATACTTTCTAAACTTCACTCTGTGGTGTAACTGTCATTGGCAGGAGCAGCACTTATTGCCCATTCCTATTTATTTGTGAGGTTGTGATGGTGAGCTATTTTCTAGAACTGGTCTATATTATGATAGTAACTCTCTCAGTGTTGTGGAGATAAGGATTTCCAGTGACAGTGAAGCCACAGCAGTATATTTCCGAATCAGAATGGTGCGCGACTTGAAAGGAACTTGGAGATGGTGGATTGTTGCCATGCATCTGTTGCCCTGCTCTTCTAGGGATAAAAAGACAAAGGTTTTGATGGTGTCGGTGGGCAGGCCTTGCTGATTTGCTGCACCGTTTCTTGCAAATAGTGCATGCTGCAACCACAGTGACCCAATGATGAAGGGAATGGATGTTGAAGGTGGTAAATAGGGTAGCATTCGCATGAACTGCTTTATCCTGGATGCTGATGAGCTTTTTGAATGTCGCTGGAGCTGCAACCATCCAGCTTTGCAGAGTCAGCAAGTCAGGTATCCATTACAGAATACCTTGTTTGACCTGCTCCTGCGGTCCACTATCGTATGTATATATGAATAGTGTGCACAGCACCTGCTCCTATGATGCTGCTTGGCCTGCTGTGTTCATCCAGCCCCACACCTTGTTATCACAGTGCTGAAAGATTTTGCTTACTATGAACATATTCAAGCATTTTTTTCTACTTTTTTTAGATAGATTTTCAACCCTTTCAATATTCCTGATTTTACAGATGCAGAATATGAATGAAGCCATTGCTCCCTAAATTATATATGTTCAAAAGTTGTTTAATTTTTATGTACATAAGTAAACCAATCTGTCAAACTGTCCTATTGTTGATTCCAAATTGACAAAGACAATAAATAAATGTAGTAACACGGTGAAGGTAAGAGCCTTTATTTCTACATCCCAAGTTTAAGACCATTCTAGATTCCCAAATGAAAATATCTTTGCTGACTGTGAGGTGTTAAGTGGAATAAGCTCAATCAATCTCAGCCCAGTCCTGATGAAGAAACTGGTCTAGCCAAAATTACAAGGTAAAACAGCACAGAATGAAAAATGTGGGAAACACAGAAAATTAGCAGAATTAGTCTAAACCGAGCTGTCCCATTGAAACACAAATAAAAGTTTCAGACTTATATCTTAAGTGTGAATCACATCTCTGATACAGTTCAGCATGGACAACAATGGGTTTCTTATACTTGAAATGTTTATAACATCTCATTATTTGCCATGGATGTATAGAAGAATGGATTCTCATCTTTGGAGGGCTATGCTGCACAGTATCCCACTCCACTTAAGTCTGCTCCCAGGGTGTACAACATCTGCTGGATAATGCCAGATAATGTACTCCATTTCATGAAAAGTGTAATTTATGATTGCACAAGCTGTGCAAATATTCAATCAGATTATAATAACTTGTTTGCATTTTAGGACAACTATGGTTTATCCAAATATGCAGATACAAATTTTAAATAACTAATTTCAAATTCTTTTCTGTCCTTTTTTAGAATACTTCTCCATTCATTTCTTCTTTAAATGCTACCTTCTTTTGCCAAGAGAACATAACCATTGTGAAAAATTGTTTAATAATGTTATTTACAGTAATAAATGGGTGAAATTAGTTGAACGTGATTTTGAGTTCAGCGACTGCCCGTTATAACTGTTAAAATCCAATAACATAGTCCATGCAGGCAGAAGTGCAAAACAGTTATATCAAGTGATGTAAAATGCTCTCATCCTCTTTTGTAGGTAAGCAATTCAGAGAGAATTGAATGACAAAACCCTAGTACCATTGTGTAAATGCAGGCTATTCTTAATCAATTCAGGTCTGAGACTTGCAATCATTTAAAATTACATGCTCCACTGTTCACAAAGGAGCAGAAAAAAAGGACTTCTTTAATTCATAACCAAATTTTTGGGAAATTAGATACATCTTATAGTAGAAAAATGATTCCATTTTATTTTACTTTCTGTAAGTACTTTTCAAAAATTAAAACATGTTAATACTTTTCAAAACTGTCAAAAAGTATTAACAGTTTTAAAATTTAATTTTTTCAAAGATCTTCCTTTATAAATTGAGTGTTCACCAAAAATAGCCAGAGAGAGTACAATGCTAATAATTGTACTCAGATATATTCAAAGTAGATGGCTCTTATAGGCATATTTCTGCCTTCAAGACTCAAGCAGTTTCTTGGAACAAAAAAGCACTTGATTCATCTGGCGTTTCACAATGTATTACAGAAAAAAAACCTGGTGAGCAGCCAGTTCCCTATAGGGTAATTTTTCCATCCAGATGCAAGTGCCATTGAAGGACTCGTCAGCTAAACTAATTACAATCTCGCATTTGCTGATGCCTGCTCACTCCAACATTCAACATTGTCCATTAATCATTGATACAAGGAAAATGAATGTAGCCAAAAGCAATGAGTACTGGTAGACTGCACAGCTATAAAACTTGAAATGACTGTAATAATTTAACTTGATTCTAGAAATGTTTTCAGTTAGCAATAAACAGTTGAAAACTCAGTCTTACAATTACCCTTTCAAAAAAAAAATTCTCCCCTCCCATTATCCACATCCTCCATCCCTCAAACCACAATTCCATCATTATAAATGTTTGGTTCACCACTGATCGTTTTGGTTAACGTGAAAAAGTCAATATCTTTATTGAAATAAATCGTAACAATATTTGATTAGAATTCCAATGCAATAAGTTTGCAAATTTTAAACAGAAAAAACTAAGATTTAGACCACTACTGGCACAGTGATTATTAACATGACTAATAAACAATTGGCATGACAAATTACATTTCCTCAAGCTCTGGTTCATGCTCACAAACAATTGTAGAGAACGTATATTTCTTTGTATTGTTCAGGACATTACTCTCTCTTCTCCCTCTTTTTTGCAGAAATAATGCAGTCAATAAAACTCCAACAGATCTAATTACATCCTTTGTGATAGCCAAAACAAAATTAGCATAGCACAAGCAACAATATTAGCTGCTGTGCAATTGCTTGTTGAAATATATTAAAGTTCTTAGGATATTAATCTTTCTTTCATGATGTCTGTAATGCACAATAGTTATCAAGCAAGTACGTGTAAAAGAAAATATCCAAATTGTTCCTCTGTGTGAATAGCATCGTTATTTTGCAATATATTAGAAGGAACACGCTTGATGTATTTGGTAATAAAATTAACTGTTTTGTGATATTATTTACAAACTCAAAGACAAGTATCACAAAGTTTCTTCTATCATAGGTAATCTAATAATCTTGGCAGCTTAAAACAAACTTTGCTTCTGAACCATGTTTTAAGGAAAAATACAGGACTTGGTTTGAACAGAAAGGCTTTGTGTAGCTTGCATCCTGCACATTGTTGGATAATTTAGTCAAGTACTTACAGGGAAATGCGATAATTTCTAATTATACAGAAGTAAGGGTCTCAGGAGTGATTAGACTAGCTAAGTGAGGTAATAGGTTATCCCCATCAAATACCTCAAGTACGTGACTTCCTGTTCAATCTCCAACTTGTCTGCACCACCATCTGCAAAAACTAATTCATATCTTGTTCTGCCAGCTTCTGCTTTTTGCAGTTTTGTTGGCTCTGCAGCTGCTGTAGAAGAAAGCTCCAATTGTCTTTGTTTTCCTCATGTCCAAGTTCATTTTTTTTCCCCTTTGACGAACATTATTTCATGGTAGAACATTGTCTTTGCTGGGGTGCAGAACAAAAGAATGGCAAACTGGCCAATCTGACCCTGTAGTTTTGCCCTTCCCCCTATGTTTATTCAGGTCTAGCATGCTCAAAGTGGAATTCAGTGTGCGCTATTGTGCAGCTTATATATTACTTTGCTGTCACAATCACCAATTTGCGATACAGGGTGTCATATAGACTTGTCCATTCTCCAAACGGTCTTTTCGTGCATTCTGATATTATCTAATTGAAATACATTTTCCCAGAAGAAAATAACAAGACAAACTGAAGTGAATGTTGTAAAACATCTGGCTACAATATTGGATATCAGTTTCCAACCATTGAGTCCTTTCACCTGGGAATGGTTTGTGAATGATTCATTTGCTTAATTTTTTCCCTTAAAGCACATATCTTTGCTTTTTGTATTGCAGCACGATATGCTGAAATGTCAATCCAATATCTTTAAGATACGAACAGACATCAGACATTATGTCAAATGTCAGATGTTCAAACTCCAGATGTTTTTATTTCCAGATTTCTTTACACCAGTTGTTACTTCAGTTATACAAGATTACAGCGCACTTCTGTTCCAAACTTTATGAAAAATATTATAAAAACCATTTACACATTAAACTTATGAATTGCTGCTCTGTGACACTTCTGTTTATTTTGAATGCCATCACCAATATTCAACAGGCATACTGTTGCTCTTAATACTTCTGAATTTTCTTATGTTTGCTAATGTAAGTGCTGCCAGTAAGGTTAAAAGAAATAAAATTGTTGAGTTCCTCGTCTCTGATCATAGTTATGGCAAAAGTTGCAAGGAAAAGTAACAAAGAAAATTCAGCCAGTGTTTGTGTTCCTAACTTACTTCCAAGAACCCAACAAAAACTACTCCTGCCTTCACTAGGGACAGGTATTACAATTGCAGGATTTCATTGGCAGATGTTCCATTCACAAAATCCAGAAGTAAAGGTTTTCATCAATACATTATGTTATGGTGTTGTTCATTAGTATCAATCTGTTCAACTAGCAGTTATACAGAATGCAACAATTTTCCTTCAAAATATTTTGCCTTCATATTTTAAAATTCGCATTGTTCTTTGACTTCTGAAGTTTTTTCTCCCCTCGAGGTAACAGATATTGTTGCTCGAGAAAAAAACCTGCATAAGCATGACATAGCCAGTCACAAAATATTATACATGCCCCCAGCCAGTTTCTTTAACAGCATCTATTCAATATACATAACTGCCCTGTTCCATTATTCTTTTTGTCTTTCAATGCAAAAAAATTCTTTTCTCTCAGGAGCAATCTAAAACTCAAATAACATTTGGAGGCCTTCTTTTGTCTCTCCAATTTATCTTCACCATCTCCCAATTTTAGTTACTGCCATATCTTCGCTGCACTCTTCAATTGTTTCCTTTTGAAGTGTTCATAAACACCTTTCCAGCAAGGCAAGTTTCATCTGCACCTTAATGAATTCTACATTCATTAGCATGCCAAGTTCTCATGTCATCTCCATCTCCACGTTTTTGCATTTTTCAACCAAATGCAACTTTGTTCTCCCAATTCCCTGGGAAACAAGCAGTTCTGGCTTTTCCTCTTCTGTCCATCTTTACATTGGGAACTGTTGCCTGTTTAGTTCCTCCTGTCCTCTGACCCTCTCCCCTTTGCTCATTCTAAACTGTTATCCTCTAAACCTGGATCTCAATCTTTTTTGATTCGTTGATGGGATGCGAGTGTTTCTGGAAATGTCAGCATCTACTGATCACCTTCATTCAAGGAGGTGTTGTTAGCTATTCCAACCTAATATCGTCCAACCTGCTGAAAAAAGGACAGTGTTACCACATAACAGAAGATTCTCTGTCTGGCTGAGGTTAAATGTTTACCCTCTGATGACTCCTTCTATCTCCCAATAGACCATGTCCTTACCACCAAAACTAAATCCTGATTTTCCAGATGATTATCGAGCTTATTTAATCCATTGATTCTCTCCATATTTCTCCAAGCTCTTAGTTCTTCAACCTCACTGAACCTATTTCTACTTCTTCAAATTGCATTAGCAAATTTCCCCTATAAAAGAATAGAATTATTCTTTATCTTGCTTCCATCAAATTTACATCCTCTTGTCTTCTCCCTAACAATCCTACACTCCCATGTAGTCTCCACCCATGCTCCCCAATAATTCTGTTTTTGTGCCTGCATGTTGGGAGGTACAAATGGTTTTGTGAAAAGGTGTAATTACATATTAATTATGTAATTATATATTCATTATGTAATTACATACTACTTGTAGTTCACAGATTGCATGCTTCTGGGAAGTGTCCGCAATACTGATTCAGTTGTAGCCCTAAATGAGCAGCGTGTGGCTTGGGATGTGCCCATCCTACCCAACAGGCCCCCCTCCCCCATCTCGCTCCATCTCCAAGTGAGAAAACCTTCAATCCTATTTAATTCCATTGTAGCTTAAAAGAACAAAATTGTTCAAAATTCCACTGGAGTTCAGGATTCTACTTAAGAAATTTAAGAAGGAATGATCTTGGAATTTGTTGGCCAAGAATACTTAAATTCAAATAATTATCTAGTTCCTATTACTGGGATTTGCACTTACACAGAGTTATTGGAAAATAACTACTGTAGGTTATACCTTTTAAACTCATAAGGTATTACATTACAAGGTTAGAAGTCCTTTGGTGGTAAACAGCAGTCGGCGCAGGTTCCAAGTGTGACAAATCATGACCTACAGCTAACCCAGGTTGGAAGTCCAAAAGCAAAATATCATTTCAGCCATAAGAGATAATAGGAACTGCAGATGCTGCAGAATCCGAGATAACAAGGTGTAGAGCTGGATGAACACAGCAGGCCAAGCAGCATCACAGGAGCAGGAAAGCTTGACGTTT
>JAHRHZ010000076.1:4691495-4783057 GCA_024137785.1 Ginglymostoma cirratum
GTGTGTGTGTGTGTGTGTGTGTGTGTGTGTGTGTGTGTGTGTGTGTGTGCGCGCGCGCGCGTGTGAGAGAGAGAGAGAGAGAGAGTGAGAGAGTTTCTGTGAGAGGGACGGGGTTAGTGACTAAATATCCAAACTAGACCGCAATAGCTGAGCGCTGTACTGTATAGCAATATTTAGATATTGAGGAATGGCTGAAATACTGTATTGGTATTTTGACTCTGTACATATTTTCATCACGGAGAATAAAGCCCAACTACAGGAATATCAGAGGAGAAGACAATAATAGATAAAAATACTTAAAAGGAATCTATGCTACTTTGGGCCATAATATGCAAGAGATCAGTCCCAAAGTGAGTATAACCAGCAAGTAACAGTCATCCTAACCAGAATTCTTTATCAACACTTAGAGAATCAAAAGCTGGGGTTGGTTAATGTCACACTCCTGCTGCAAAAAACAGGAAAGGATCAACAAGGTAGCTACAGAACTGTTTGTCTCATGGGCAGTGATAGAGCAAGCGCCTGACTATAATAGGAATTAAATGAGCAAACACTTAGAAACGTCTGGATTAATCAGGAAATGTAAATACAAAATTGCTGGTCATACGCAAGTAAATTAAATACTTATGGAAATTCCCAAGCGTAGAGTCCAAGGGAGAGGACTGTTGTGATACAGTGGTATTGTCCCTGCCCAGAAACCAGGAAATCCAGGTTCAAGCCTTACCTGGTCCACAAGTGCATTATAGCATATCTGAACAAGTTTTAAAAGAAAATATCTACCATCAAAAGGGAGGGTCTTGTGGTGTAGTAGAATCCCTGCCTCTGAGCTAGCTTGCCTAGGTTCAAGTCCCACCTGTTCCAGGGATGTGTCATTAACAGGTTCAAACAGGCCAATTAAAATAACTACACGGAAAAGGAACACAATAAATGTGACATACATAGATTTTGTGATGTGCAATACACAAGAGATGTATTGCTAAAATGAAATAATGTTACAAGTTCATTAATAGACAGAGCAGTTGCTGAAAGTTAAGACACAGAAAATAAGATTTTAAAAATATATCCCAGACTGACCAACTGGTCCTGCAGCCATAATGCATTGGTAGTGAAATCTTTTTTGTTCTAAAGATACATAAATTAATTTCAATTTGGAGTTAGAGGAAAGTCAAAAGTGTGAGCAGAATGTGCAAGATTGTAGGATATTGAAAGATTGTGAAATGTGGACAGAGATGTAGTAAATATTGTTCCATATATTTTCTGGATAAAGGGAATCCATGTACTCCCTTAACGGTTGAGAGAGAGAGATCCAAAAATCCAATACAAAAATCTTCAAATGCAGGATTTTAGGTCAAGTGCCAATAAAAACAGAAATTGGATTTCAGACTTGATATAAATACCTTTCAACACAAGCACCAAATTTGCACTTTTTTTGGCGTAGTGAGATTTTTCTCGAGTGAGATTCATGGCCCTTAGTCCGCCATGCGCAAAGGCAACTTTTCTCTCATAATCTTCCATTCCTCATGTCAGTAAGTGTGCTGTTGGGTTTTTCTGTGCCCACCTCACCAATTGGGCAACAGAAGAGGTGCAAGTGCTCACTGCTGACGGGACCCTCCAGTGTTCACACTGTTGATGTCCCATTTAAAACCTAGCTGCATGCCATTTCAGATGCTGTAAGCCAGGAAGTGCCTTTCGCACTGTACTCTTCCACCATTAACCTGAAGGACTTGGCCTAAAAAGGCAAGTTAGCTCCTTGGATCACTAACAAGAACCTGGAAGTGCTGATGGATAGAGTGGTGGAAAGGAGGGCAGTGCTGTATCCTCATGCACCAGATCCATCCAGCCTGGACTCAGTTAGCAACCCAGGTTATTGCAGTGTCCTAGGTGAAGCTCAACACACAGCAGTGCAGGGAGAGAGTTAATGATCATGCCCATGGAGCATGCATTAATATCATGGTCCAGCCAGAGGTGGATTTTGGCCCAGAGAAGCATGTGATGAATTACTGCTGCCAAGTAAACGCTATCACTTTCATTTCGGGAATTGGCATTATCTAGTTGCTCGGGAGAGGAAAAAATGAATTGGAAGCTACACAGAAATGAAGTGAGCTGGGCCCATAAAGAGATGCAAGTACATGGAAGGTAGTCGCTGTTACGTAGTGATATTCTGACCTTCCAGAAACTTTTCTCTTGACATTTTACATTTTCACAACTTTCTCACCACTACCATATTACTCAAGGGTGTGAAAAATTCCACTCCAATTCTGGTATTAAATATATTCAAGACATTCTGATGATTAGAGAGTCAACTCTGACTTACAATATAAATAATATTAGAAACACATATATGGTGCAAAAAGGGTTCACTTGTCTTGCCAGGGATGAAGGAATTGTAAATGTGAGGATCCACTTTTAAAAAATGAAGCAAAATGCAACAGATACTGGAGGTATAGAAGGAAAACAGCAAGTGTTGGGGAAACTTAGCAGGTCTAGCAGGATCTGTGGAGACAGAAACAGAGTTAATGTTTCAATCCCAATATAACACTTCTTGTTCTGAAAAAGTAATATTGAACTCAAAACATTAACTCTGTTCATCTCTCCAAAGATGCTGCCATAAGATCATAAGATGTGGAGCCAAATTAGGCCATTCAGCCCTCTGCTTCTATTCCACCATTCGATCATGGATGATATGTTTCTAAACCCCATTCTCCTGCTTTCTCACTGTAACCCTTTATTCCTTTACCAATCAAGAACCTGTCTATCTTTGTCTTACGTGCACTTAAAGACTTGGTCTCTACAGCCCCCTGTAGCAATGAGTTCCATAGATTAACTTGTCTCTGACAGAAGAAATTCCTTTGTCTCAGTTCTAAAGGGTCATCCCTTCACTGAAGATATGCCTTCAGGTGCTAGTCTCTCCTACTGGTGGAAACATCTCCTCAACATCCACTGTATCCAGGAGTCTCAGTTCTCTCTAAGTTTCAATCAGACCCACCCCACCTCATCATTCTAAACTCTGTTGAGTACAGATGCAAAGTCCTCAACCACTCCTCATATGTCAAGCCCTTCATCTCCAGGATCATTCCTGTAAACCTCCTCTGGATCCTTGCAAAGACAGCACATCCCTTCTTAGATATGGGGTTCAGAACTGCTCACTATATTCCAAATGCAGTCTGACCAGAGCCTTATTCAGCTTCAGCAGTACATCGCTGCTCTTGAACTTGAGCCCTCTTGAAATGAAAGCTAACATTGCATTTACATCCTGAACTGCCAACTGAACCTGCGCATTAACCATAAGAGAATCCTGAACCAGGACTCACAAGTCTCTTTGTGGTTCAGATTTCTGACTCCTTTCCCTGTTTAGAAAATAGTCTTTCCCTCTATTCTTCCTACCAAAGTGCATGACCTCACACTTTCCCACATTGTATTCCATCTGCCACTTTTTTGCTCACTCTCCTAACCTATCCAAGTCTTTCTGCAGACTCCCTCCACCTATCTTTGTATCATCTGCCAGCTTAGCAACAATGCCATCGCCACCTTTGTCCAAATCGTTAACATATAATGTGTACAGCTGTAGTCCCAACATGGATCCCTGTGGAACTCTACTAGTTACTGGCTGCCAACCTCCATAGCCTCTGCCTTCTGCCAGCCAGCCAATCCTCTATCCATGCCAGTACCTTGCCACTAACACTAACACTAGCTCTTATCATGTCTAGCAGCTTCCTGTGCAGCACCTTGTCAAAGGCCTTCTGGAGATCCAAATAGATCACATCCACTGGCTCTGTTTTGAATAACTTGTGCATTACCTCCTCAAAGACTTCTAATAGATTTGTCAGGGATGACCTCCCCTTGACAAAACTGTACTGACCCAGTCCTATGTTACCATACACTTCCAAGTACATTCTTAATAACAGACTCTAAAATCTTCCCAAAAATGGAAGTCAAGCTAACCAGCCTCTAGTTTCCTGTCTTCTGCCTCCCTCCATTCTTAAACAGAGTTGTACATAGAACAATACAGCGCAGAACAGGCCCTTCGGCCCTCGATGTTGCGCCCACCAGTGAACTAACCTAAGCCCATCCCCCTACACTATCCCATCATCATCCATATGCTTATCCAAGGACTGTTTAAATGCCCCTCATGTGGCTGAGTTAACTACATTGGCAGGCAGGGCATTCCACGCCCTTACCACTCTCTGAGTAAAGAACCTGCCTCTGACATCTGTCTTAAATCTATCACCCCTCAATTTGCAGCTATGCCCCCTCGTACTAGCTGATGTCATCATCCTAGGGAAAAGACTCTCACTGTCCACCCTATCTAATCCTCTGATCATTTTGTAGGTCTCTATTAAATCCCCTCTTAGCCTTCTTCTCTCCAATGAGAACACACCCAAGTCCCTCAGTCTTTCCTCATAAGACCTTCGCTCCAGACCAGGCAACATCCTGGTAAATCTCCTCTGCACCTTTTCCAATGCTTCCACATCCTTCCTGTAATGGGGCGACCAGAACTGTACGCAATATTCCAAGTGAGGCCGCACTAGCGTTTTGTACAGTTGCAGCATGACATCGCGGCTCCGGAACTCAATCCCTCTACCAATGAAACCTAACACACTGTATGCCTTCTTAACAGCACTATCAACCTGGGTGGCAACTTTCAGGGATCTATGTACCTGGACACCAAGATCCCTCTGCACATCCACACTACCAAGAATCTTTCCATTGACCCAGTATTCTGCCTTCCTATTATTCTTCCCAAAGTGCATCACCTCACATTTATCTGCATTGAACTCCATTTGCCACCTTTCAGCCCAGCTCTGCAGTTTATCCAAGTCAAGTACATTAACCTGCCGGACCTAAGTTTCTCAAACATTTTCTGTTTAATGAAAAATTTATTCATTAGTGCAGGGCTCTGATAAAAGTGTTCAAAATTATGAGAATGATGAAGAGGGTAAACACGAAGGACAGAATCTTGAAATCTGAAAGGGCTTTGAGTGATGTGGGCTATGCAGGATGTGTGGCAGCGTCGGATGAGGATGCAAGGCCAATCTCAACTTTGTCAGCAATTTTCTGAGGCACCAACCTTCCTGCTCCTCTGATGCTGACTGGCCTGCTGTGTTGTCTCTGACTCCAGTGCCTGCAGTTCTTGCTGTCTCTGTTGCTCCTCTTATATGCTTTTGTCAAGCAGTGAGGCCAGTCTCCCACTAGGCAGCAGCGTCGCCAATTAAGTGTGATTAATCCTTGTTGAAAGCCTGGTGAACAATCCATCTCGCCTCATTCAACTTCCTAACTATTAAATGAGCTGAACTACCTAGACCTTGAGAAAACCTGAATGGAAATCAGAGGCTGGTGATGACTTTAGCTTGCCACTTCCCTGAAGGACCTTCATGTTGGACATCAGGCACCACTGTTTCCATGTGCATAGGCCACATGCACCCCACATCCACAGACATTGGCATCCAATATGTGCCAGCCTCTAAGAAGCCTCATAACACATTCCCAAACTACTTACAGGTCACTTCTGCACTTCAAGGCTCAATTGGCAACAATCATTGTAACGCTTTTTTACTGAAGTAGCGTCAACTACTTCACTTGGCAAGGAATTCCATAGATTAACAACCCTCTGGATGAAGAAGTTCCTTCTCAATTCAGTCCTAAATCTGCTCCCTCTAATCTTGAGGCGATGCCCTTTTGTCCTAGCTTCGTTGAGGGCATCCTGGCACACAGTGGGCTGTTTTCTCCCCGAGAAAGAACAAGTTATAAGGGACATGAAAGTGTGCGTTACTTTGGATGCTGGAGAGGAGTAGTCCTGAGCAATAAGTTGGCAGCACAGAGGGTATAGCAGGCTTTGTGGTGTTGGTGGTTAGAATGGGTGACAGTGAGTGACGGAATATATTGAAGGCGACAGTGACAGTAACAGAGCATGAGTGCTGGTGGGACGTGGGTACAGTAGCCAAAATGGAGTCAATGTGAGGTACTGGATAGAAGTTGGAGCATTTCCACAGGCCTATTGGAGAAAGTCATTGACCTTGTTGCTACATTGCTGGGCATTCCTCAGATGGTGAGACTGCTTTAACACGGTTGGCAACCTCCTACCAGGGTGGCATGATCTGGTGTCAAGGCCTCCACTGTTGGCCTTTGGGGTAGTAGAAGTTAAACTTCTGTGCCACTCCATCCAGCTTGAAGGCATGATGGGTTTTCAAAGATGGCATGTGCATAAGGGACACTGGTTAACTCTGCGATATCCCAAGTGGCAGGTTGTTCTGGGATGATATGGCCAGAATTAGACAAAACTGACACCATAGGGGAGAGGTAGATAGTTACAGATATGAATTTGGTTAGATACAGTGAGAAAACTTGATGGGTTCTGCAACAGAGATCTCTCCAAAAACCTCAACGCTGCCTAGACATAGCCAAAAATAAATAAGATTCAGCCCTAGTGATCATTTGCATGATTATCATGAGAGAATAACCTGAAGAATAAATATATTAAATGTAAAAGGAAAAACATTCATGCAGATGGTTCACATGTGGAACTGACATTAACACAAGAAGAGACTATTTTGCGATGTGAATCTTAGGATGCTGTGAAGTATCCACTCATCCATGTATGAAGGTCTACAAAATGACAATACAGATTTCTAATCAATTCCAACCTTTTCACACTGCTTTTGGACAATGAGATGATAACACAGAATTCCTTTCTGGTTGCTCCTACTCTGTCACCAAAGCTCCAGCGAAGGAACAGCAGAAGCCCCCTTTTCGTCACCTCTGTGCACCGCTATAGCCATGGAGTGAAAATAAAGGCTAAACTAATACACCTCATGTGAACTGGAAAACATGGGGAAGTTGGAGACTGGCAGGACCAAACAAATCTCTCAACATTTCTAGGTGGTGGTAGCAACATGCTGTTCTTTATTAATTTAAACCAAAGGGCTTTGATCTTTTTCGTTTGTCAGATATACAATTTCATTTGGTGGTAAAACTGCAACATCAGCAATTTTTTCCAAAGAGCACAGAGAGCTTGAAACAGTGTGAAGAATTCACCTCTTTTAAGGAAGGGAGGTATTGCATGGGTGTGGACGCTGACACATCATAGCTAGAGGCAGCAAAGTACTTCAAATGAACTACCTGAAATATATTAAGCAATCAGTTTAGTTGAACCTCGTCAATACTAAACGATTTAGAAGTTTGACGGAAGGAACAATCTTGCAGCTTTCAAACAGTTGCTGCATATGTTTGCTCAGGGAAAAAGGGGATTCAGCTAGGGGTTAATTTAAAGAAAACTACAAATATGTAACTTCAAATTCTGTTGCATAAATGTATGGAGTGCAGAATTCAGAAAAATGGCAAGGGAGAAATGATTTTGTAACACGGAGAAAAAAATTGGGCAAGGCAAAGTATGGGGCAAGGTGGCACTGTGAAGGAGTTACATTTCTTTACTTTAAAAAAAATTCATTTCTTTTGCAAGCTTCATCCAAAAAAAGAAAGGTTTGCATTTTTATGAATTCTTTCACTATCTCAGGGTGTCTCAGTGTTCCATATTTCAATAAAGTATTTTGAAAATATAATTCTTCCCTCTTTTCCTAACAGAGTTATATTTTCATGGTGATGGAAAATACTTTGTCATGGCATTCTGATTGTTGGTGCCTAAGACAGGCAATCTTGTAGTTTTTTACTCAGTGTACTCAGAAGTCAGGTGGTTAACATGATTCCTGAGTCCACATGCCATTTTTGCATCATTTAACATGTAAAATCGTTTTCTATCACTATGAACGTATAACTCTAGATTTGGAAATGAGGGAAGAACAATATTTTCAAAGTATTTCATTGGAATGAAGTTATACATTCATAGCCTTCCTATGGTTGTCTGGTGCTGCAGTTTTCTGCATTTAAGCTTTTGCACAAGACATGGATATACATCTAATTAAGTGATGTGGAATGGGAACGTCTCCTGGGTACATGCCTGATCTAAAGTGGTCTATATGCATGCACAGCCATACTTCATGGCTATCTGAAAAGGAAGTTGGTACACATTCAATTTCTAATGTTTAATAGGCTAGCTATTTGCCAGCGTTCCTTGGTAGTCAAGCGGGAATTCAATCTCCAACATCATGTGTGACTGGACTCACTATTCTGAATCGCTAACTATGGGTCTCCAATATTGCAATGTCACCCTTTTACCTATATTACTCCCAACCCCATTGAAACAGTGGCTACACTTCAAAAGGAGCTGATTGGCTGTAAAGCAGTTTGGGATGTCCTGAGGTTGTGAAAGGCGTGACATGAATGCATGTTTTTCGTTATTTGCTGCAGAGTTGATTCTATTGGTGTAAGTTTGTCTTGAGAGTAAGGCAGGAGTCCAATCTCCAGGATTGCCTTTTTTTGAGAGTAGATGCACAATTCAAGTTATTAACTCCATGGTTTCCAAAACTGAATCACCTCTGCCCACCCAAAAAAAGGAAATAGTCATTCCTATCAGCGGCCTGTGTCTTTTCACTGAATACCAAGTAAACATAGTTTTTACTCCTCAGTCATTTGCAAAATTGCTGCAGTGATTCACAATTTCAATCAGAAACTTGAAAAACAAGGTATACATTCGGCTGTGAACAGTTTGAATACATACAATTCATTACCTTTATTGCCCGAGCCACCAGAAGCTTGATGTTTACTTCACATAACAATCACACAGATGCCCAGTTACCAAAATCCACAACAAATCTCACTCCAGACAAATCAGAGTGTTTCAGAACAGCTGCCAGTGCCTCACTGATGCTGATCTTGACAGCAGAAAGCTGCTTCTACAAACAAGCAGCTCACTTAAGGCCTGCTGGCTACATCCCAAGAATTCCTTAGTTCTATTAAATATCCCTATTTTCAGTGTATCCTCCACCAGCAATGCTGCAAAGGAGAAAAAGGAGCAGCTGCACCCTGGTAAGTCTAGAGTATTGGATAAAAGGAATAGGCCAGTGCCTAAGCATGATGGGTCAAGTTAAATTTCTCAATGATTAAAGGAGAGTTATATGCCGAGCACTTTGGAAGAAATTGTTTTTGACATCCTGTGGAAGTGTCTAACATGACTGCAATAGGATGTTTCTCAACCATAAACTGAAAATGGTGTTCAAAGTTAAAAGGAAAACCATCTTTTTTTAAAAAAGTTCAATTTTGGAAGAAATGCAAATGTTTAAGTCAATTTCCTCAGGCATGAGATAAAACCAATTCTTTTTTCGAATAAAACAAAATGCTGGAAATACGCAGCAGTCTGGCTACATCTGTAAGAAGTGAAACAGCTAATCCTGCAGGTCTGTGAAATCATCATCAATGCACAATTTTAACCCTTTCCTTTCCGCAGATGCTACTGCATATTTCAGGCTTTAATGTTTTCAAGACTTCGAGCATCTTAAGTAATTTTCACCTGATTAATATTCGGTACTGATGTTTTTAGATTCCTGAAAGCTCTGATTATTGATCCACTTAAAACATTTCTCTCCCTCACTCAACTCATTTCAATTAACTTGTGTATTACAATATCAAAATGAATTTGAATAGATTTCTCAGCGGAAGTAATGCAAAGCATCATTTTGGCATTAATTTGATATGTCTCAGTTATTGCTAAGTACTTAAAATAAAAATTGAACTGTAACTACTGCCATCATTATGTTGAAAGAAAGCTTCTAATTGCTGCACACTTGAACTTATGAGCAGCCTAACACCTAGTTTTATTGCCATACATTCCAACATGGCCTGGATTTTTTTTTATTATTCATAAACAGGATTAGGGTGCCCCAGAGGGCAGGTTTTTTTTTTAAAGAGTCAATCACATTGCTGTGGGTCTGGAGTCACACGTAAGCCAAACCAGGCAAGGATGGCAGTTTCCTTCCCTAAAGGACATTAATGAACCAGATGGGTTTTTCCCAACAATCTACAACAATCAGATCTATGGTCATTAGACTCTTAATTCCAGACGTTTTTCTTAATCTGAATTCAAATTTCACCATATACAGCGATAGGACTCGAACCCAGGTCCCCAGGATATTATCTGGGTCCAGTGATAATACCACTAGGTCATTACCTCCCTGACTGCTCAGTAAGGGAAGAGGAAGGGAGAGACAAACATTTAAAGGGAGATAAACTCAACGTGGCAGACATGTTGGCAACTGTTTTGCTAGCAGAGACCTGGAGGTCCTCTTGGATGTGACAGTTCAGAGAAGGGGCATCCTCTTTCCTCAAGACTTCCAGAAGAGACCACAATACCAGAGACTGCCAGCCTCCTCTGAAGTTGTTAGCCAGATCTGTGCTATTTGCATGGTCTAGAGGAATGCCCAGTAATGCTGCAAGAAGGTCAACGTGCTCTGCAAGGATAACTGTTTCCATCTTCTGTCAGTTACTCCCTTTCTCTCTTCTGCACAGATTTCCCTCCAAGGATCATGGTCTCTCACTCTCACAATTGCATGCAACATCTTCTCTTATTTGATCTCATCTACTCACTCCCCCCAGCCATTAACTCTGCATGACTTCTGCGCTGCCTCACTCACTCATTTGGGACACCTTTCCCCTATCTGCACCAGCACTAACAGCTTTACTAGCCACTTCGATCTCACTCAATGCCTCCTTTAATCTCACTCCAGGAGAAGAAAGGCCTGAAATTGAACATGAAGAGCCAAGATGGGTAGGATCTACTCAGCATTCGGCTTCTCACTTGCCACAAGGAGCGGATCCTGTCCCTGACCACCCCAAGGGGCTAAAAGATTGTGTCCAAGCTGATGGATTGATATTGGAAACCGCCCTTGATCGACAATGCCATGATCCCCTGACTGAAGGGTGTCTTCCCTTTATTTGACTGAGGGCTACTCTTAGATTTTGCGACTTGGCCATTGGTTGAAGCACATGCAATGTGTTTGCCATGTTAGCCATGCTGTCCACAGGTTGGAAATATGAGATTGATGTAGCATAGTCACTTGCAGCAACACATCTACTCTTCTGACTGATTACTGTTAATATCCAGAAAAAGCTGCCGAACTTTGTATTGACTTGCCTTTTAGCTGAGACGCAAAGTACAAAAGTACAATGAGGTTTGAAGCACTGGCTGAAGGGGTCATCGTGTAAAAAGGTATGGCAAGGCATGGCAGGGCAAAACAGAGATGCTGTGACTGTCAGAGTAGGCGCAAAGTCAATGACGCTACGTGAGATGCCTCCTGTTCCAGTCCATGAGATAGATATCCGTCACTGTGAGCAAAGTGTTCTTGTAGAAGCATTCCACTGTTAGATGCTAGTATGTTCCAAAGTGCAGCTATGAGGTGCAGAACCATGTTGTAAGTGGATCAGAAATGTGCCAAGAGGATGTGTGAGGCTGGTGTCTCTCTGATGCCAAATGTCCATGGACAGGGGGTGCAGGTGGTCACTGCCCACGGAACAGACCCTGAAGTGTTGCTGACTGCTGTCCAAAATGTAGAGCTGAAGGAGCAAGTGGCAAGCTGGTGTTTGCCAGGTAACTGTGCTGAATGTCAAGAATTGTCACCATCTATTTTCTAACCAGGAGGTGGGCGAATGGGAGTGTACGCATAATGAGGTGAGATGAAGTAAAAAGGAGATGTTAATGCACGACAATAGGCCCCTCGCTGCTCCCTAATGAGAACCTCGTCTAGCCATTCAACACTCGCTCGGAAAATGGGACTTCTTGTTTGTTATCAAGAAACTCACACAAATTTCCTAAACTTTTCCCTAATGCCCTCATCATTCAAGGGGCTGTGAAAACTCAGCGCACGATGGAAGAGATTTTGAAAAGGCATCTGCAGCAGCAATCTATTTTATTAAATATATTGTGAAGGTGCTTGTTGTAGTCTCCATGGTAACAGATTGAAAGAAGATTTAATAATAACTTTCCATGTATACAGTCTCCGTGATTGCTTCAGTGACAGAAATGTATAAAATTTACGGTATACAAAGGAAGCTACTTGGCTCTCGGTGTCTGTTCTAGCCGGAAAAGTGCAATCCAGCCTAATCCCATTTTCCTGTCTTTGGACCGTATCTCTGTAGGTTACAGCACTTCCAAGTATTTTTTAAATGCAGTGTGGATTTCTGACTCCACTATCCTTTCAGGTATTGAGTTGCAATCCTCCACTGGGGTCTGAAGCCGTTTACACAAAGACATTTCTCCTCAACTCCTCTAAAATCCTTCTGACAATTATTTCCGATACATACCTCCTCTTACTGACCTCTCTGCTAAGGGGAATATATTACTCCAATCCACATTATCCAGGTTCCTCATAAGTTTATACATCTTGGTTAAATCCCCTCTCAGCATCCTCAGTTCCAAAGAAAACAATCCCATTGTATCTAAACTTCCTTTCTAGCCAAATTTCTTGATGACTGCCCACATCCTCCTTTATACCTCTCTAATGCAATCACATCCTTCCCATAATGTGGTGACCAGAATGTACAAAGTCTGGCGTAACTAGGATTTTATACAGTGATAGCATAAACCGCTGACTTGGCTAATGAAAGAAATCCCTCATACACTTCCCCAACAAGAGGAGGTGCTGAGACATGAGTAATTTAAGCGGACTAATAAATCCAAAGCCCCAGGTTAATATTTAGGGGACATGGGTTCGAATCCCACCCTGGCAGATGGTGAAGTCTGAATTCAATAAAATCCTGAATTGAATGGCAACGATGTTCCAATTGTCACAAAGAAGCCATCTAGTTTACTAATGTTCTTTCGGGAAGGAAATCTCCCATCATTACCAGGTTTGGCCTACATTTGACGCCAGGTCCACTACAATGTGCCTAACTCTCAAATGCCCTCTGAAATAGCCTCAGGAGCCAATCCGTTCAAGTGAAACCATGGGTGGGTGACTTTGCCAACAGCATGTTTCCTGTCCTTGTTGACTAAAGGGAAGTCTGTGGATATGCCAGATCTGATCCTCTGTACCGCTCAGGGACCTACCATTTATAATGCATTCATTTACATTATTTGCCTTCTGGAATGCATTCCTTCACACCGCCAGCCCCTATCCCACTTGCCACTTTTTGTCCACCGAATTGGTCCGTTGATGTCTCCCTGCAATGTATCACTGCCTTCCTCATTCAAACACATGGCCAGTATTTACATCATCTACAAATTTCTCATTCATGCCCCTACATGTAAATTTAAATCACTGAAATACACCACAAACAGCTAGGGACCTAGTGCTGAGCCCTGCAGAACCCCATCGGAAACAGCTTTCCCACCACAAAAGCACAATCAACCATTGACTGCTGCTTCCTGACAATTTGGATCCAACTTGATTGTCTTCAGCACTTGTATTCTCCTGACCATTCTGCAATTTGGAACCTTGTGAAAGGGTTTGCTAAAATCCACGTTGATTGCATCAATCATGTTACCCTCACTGATCCTCAGTCTTATTGCCTCAAAATAAATATGCTGAACTGTTATTTTTTTAATGAGCCTGGCAGTATAAGCATAACTATTAGGATAAACTATGAATGGCCAAATGTAGTTAAACTTAACAAATCAATCTTTAAACGGAAGTAGGTAGATTTTAACCAGCAGCTCCATGCCTGTTAAGGATCCTGGTATACAACATCAGAAGTGCAGGTTAGAAAATTTCACAACTCTTGACATTATTTTCACTTTTCAGGATAGAATTCTGAACAAACTTTTTTTTTTAAATGGCCGCAACTATAATGAAGTTTTCCTCTTATCAAGAATTGAAGACAAACCTTTTGGAAACCTTGGAATAAATCCAGCAGCTTAAAGATAATTACTAGGGGTTTTTTGTGGTTCATTGCTCTGTATTAATGTTGAGCATTTATCTGGATTGTAAAGCTTCAACTGTAAGGACTGAAGATGTTTTCGAAAGCCAAGGGAACTGGGCCTCACCTTGGAGGGCGATCAAAGATGCAATGACCGAGAAGTATAGATTAACAAAGTATAAAATGACTGAAAGAATTAACCCAGTCCTAAAGTGTGTAACAAATGTGTACCAAGAATGGATAGAGGCATACTCCCCCTACTATTGTTTACCAGGCACTGAGAGGGTAGATAGCACTTACAATGGACAGATGATAATTTTAAGGCGATATGCCGTTTTAGTGATTACAGCATCAGAAATCCGACTAATCGTGCTATATTTCCCATGTTGCTGTGCATGTTGAGTCAGAAAATACAAGTTATAGTGAAAGTACAACACCACCTAGTGACTGAAGACTACAAATGGTGTCATCAGAGCCTGTTGACATAGGCAATTTACATTATAATCAATTACATGGACATTTTCAATGCTAAATATTGACATTAAAAAAGAGCTTAAAAATCATGAAAGCAGAAAGTATGGCTTGAGAACAGTGCACAGGTTCCTAGTTATAACAGGGATTTTAAGTTGTAATCAATTCTAATTAATGAGACTTTCATGAAATATATTTCTACAAAATAATTCACAAAGGTATGAAGGTTTCATTAGTAATTAGAATTGGCCGAATGCAAAGAGGAAAATTTCATTTTATCCCTCTCTACATGGGCATTGTCACTTTTAATTTAAAGTAACCTGTACTGCTGGATTGCAAATTGCTAAATTTGAAGAAACTGAGTTTCAGATATAGTTCAATATCTGTCTTTATTATTTCTACTCTTCCAGATTTATCAACCTTCTTCACTCATTTCTCCATACATCAGCAGACTGACAGATTTAATGTTTTTCCATGCATGGACTGGTGAATGCAGCAAGTACAGTTGTTAAGCAATAACTGCTTTGTCATCAAAAGCCGAATATTTGAGCTGACTTGTAAAACTGTGTTGCAGATGGTCAATTATCATAAAATTGTTACAGTGTAGAAGCAGACCATTTTGGCCTTCATGTCTATACACACTCTCTGCAAGAACAACTCATCTCATCGCACTCCAATGCCTTTTCCTCAGCCCTACATTACTTTTCTTCAGATAATTCTCAAATTCCCTTTTGCAAGCCACACCTCGGACAATGTATTCCAAATCCTAGTCACTGGCTGTGAGATCTTTTCAATCAACCTGTTCAGGCGTGTTATGGCACATCTCTGGACCAGCTGGAACTTGAACCCAGGCCTCCTGGCTCAGAGGTAGAAACACTACCACCACACCACAACAGCATCTCACTCACTTGTACAATGAGTTTATCCTCATGCCACCATTGGTTTTTTGCCAATTACCTTAAATTAGTGTCCTCTGCCTCTTGATCCACCAATGGGAACAGTTTTTCTCATTTTGAATACATCTAACAAATCTCCTACTAATGTTCTCAGGACAGAGAAGCCCAGTCTACCCACAAAAAATGAAGTGTCTCATCCCTAGAACTATTGTTACACCTATTCTCTACCCAGACATAGCCACACTGCTCAAGATGACACTTAAACAATGGTCTGTACAATTAGGTGTATGTTATCCAAGAGGTTACTCAAGCTGGATCCTAAATAAAATGAATTAATTTCACAGCTGTAATGCTGTGGGTTGCCAAGGTTGGGTTGCGTTGTGAATCAAATAGAAATCTCAATGTCATGTGGAAAATGTTATCAATTATCTTTTAAATGGAAATACAAAGCTCACTCAACTTGGGAACTGTACTAAAATTTATGACTTTAACTGGGGACAAACACTGAGAATACAGTCAACAGGGTCACTGTCAAGCTGGTTTCAATGTTTTGACCCAATTTCTGCCTGGACCTAGTAGTGATAACGAAAAGCTGGAAGACAGGGTGCAAGTCAAGAGCAGCTGAAAGGCAGACAGAAACATTTTCCAGCACCCAGTTAATCGGACCCTGTTTGGGTGCATGCATCATCTGTGCGTGAGGGGTAGTGATGGAACAGGGTGCAGGTTCAGGGGATTCCTGTCCTAGGCCGTCACTAAAGTTTTCTAGATGGGGCTCTGAGGAGCATTTCTCCTTCTGCTGGTCTATAAGGAAACTTAAAAAAAATTCTCTTCTTGTTATGCCCTCGCATGGACCAGTTTTTCCCACAAGACTGGCACGAGGTGCCAACTCAAAATGAACTTAAATTAGCATCAGTAATGCCCACTTCTGAAGAAGGGGCCTGACCCGAATCGTCAGCTTTCCTGCTCCTCTGATGCTGTCTGGCCTGCTGTGTTTCTCCAGCTCCACACTGTGTTATCTCTGACTCCAGCATCGGCAGTTCTTACTATCTTTAAATTAGCATCAAGATGTGATTGGTACTTCTGGATCTCAGTGAGGACTTTGCTTGTCTTGAATGAGATCCTCACACACTGCTCCAAATATGTGTGTCAAAGTGCCATTGTATAGCTCTGATCTTGTGAGTGCCACATTACTGATGTTGTAGGGTTGATGAGTTTGTGGGGCTGGGGGTGTCAGGGGTGGAGGGAGAGGGGAGGTTTAACATTGGAGCTATACAACCTTGGAAAGGGCTTAACATAATTACAGAATACACAATTTAATCTTTTCATCAACAACTTGAAATGTTTATTCAAGTAAAAAGTACACCTGATGAAGGAGCAAGGTTCCGAAAGCTAGGGCTTTCAAATAAACCTGTCGGGCTACAACCTGGTGTCGTGTGATTTTTTTGACCTCAAGTAAAATAGATTACTTTCCCACTTCTTTGCATCATTGTGATTAATGCAGGTTGGAACTGCCCCGAAGAGTTTTGTATCAGCTTGGATTCCACAATGTTCCACTGTCATAGTAAGGATGAGATCTCCACTGTTTGCAGTTTGTGCTTTTAGCTGCCACTGCTGACCACAGTCATGGCCATAATGGAGCTTTTCTATCTGGTATAGAAAATATGGGGAAATGGTTTACACCGTCAGTTTATTACTCATGCATTTTGATGAAAGCTCATAGACAAGAAAGAGGGTTTACTGAGGGATTTTGCACTGAAACCCCTGGGAACGTAGCTAGGTTAGATTTAGATCTAGATTTATTGTCACGTGTGTATAAAAATACAGTAAAAGATGTTTCTTAGTGCGTTACACGCAAAGTGTTGCGACACTCTGGCACTATCTTGAAACATTGAATATAATGCAACATTTTTCTGCGGAAGAGTTCATCTTTCTCTCTTCCTCTTGTTCTTCCTCCACTGTTCCTCCAGTCACTGCTTGACATCAGCCGGGGCCTCTGAAAAGGGCTCCTGGGTGTGGGTTCCCGGGCGGCACAGTGACTCAGTGGTTAGCACTGCTGCCTCACAGCGCCAGGGACACGGGTTCGATTCCACATTCAGATGACTGTCTGTGTGGAGTTTGCACATTCTCCCCGTGTCTGCGTGGGTTTCCTCCGGGTGCTCCGGTTTCTGCCCACAATCTAAAGATGTGCAGGTTAGATGGATTGGCAATTAGGTAAATGGCTCATAGTGATCAGGGATGTGTAGGTTAGGTGCATTAGCCATGGGAAATGCAGGGTTACAGGGACAGGGTAAGGGGAATAGGCCTGAGTGGGATGCTCTTCAGAAGGTTGGCGTGGACTTGTTGGGCTGAATGGCCTGTTTCCACACTATAGGGATTCTCAGGGTCTCTGCAATGGGCTCTGGGATCTCAGTTACTGACCTCTGTTACTGCCGTGATCATTGCGTGAACTTCATTATTGAATCCCTATTCACAGCTGTAGGATTGTGCAATTTTCAGCAAATGCCTTACTGTAAAATAGATTTTTAAACTCCAAACTTACTGAATCTCTATCTGTGACATCTCAAAACATGGGGAAAACCATCTATACCGTTCAATGTGCATTGGTGCTTGTTACCAATTGTTAGACATGGTTTACAGTTCAGTACAACTCATTAACTTTGATTTGTTGAGTAAAGTCAAACTCTCAAGTGACAAATTCCACATAATATATACCAATAGCAATCTAAAACTACTACAAATGCTTAAACTGATTCTGACCCTTTGTGGTGAATTCTGTCTTTTCCAGTTCCATGGCTTCATGTTGTGGCATTCACTTTGGAAAACAAAGATATGCCACCTTTATGATTTTTCACTTGAATTCTAGCCTTCCTGCAAACTGATGATAATTGCACATTGTTTCCTGAAGCAGCAGATTTTGTAGCCATTACTTCATTTTTCTCCTTTCTGCTCATCATTGGGAAATCTAATTCACAGTCAAATTACAGTGTCTACAGTCTACGCTTGGACAAGCCAAGGGACTAGTGCACCAAGCTCAACATGACTGTCTGGCTCAGTGAGAAAAACGGAGTGAGGTAAGAATGAGCTGGAGGGAGCGGCAAAGTGAAAATCTGCAGGAACTGAGCAATGTTTGTCTGAGCCATCCCAGAGGTTTTGTGGGATTATTAAAATAGAAACTGCGGAAATCAAGCTCCAATGTGTGGCTGTAAAAGACAGCAAAAGGCAACAGGAATCTTACAAAGGGAAACTAATTCTTCAAGACTTTCTTGCATTGCAAATGAAAGGCAGGTGTTCAAACGTGACCTTCACTGAAATGATTGTTGCCAACTATTAAACTTACTCTGGCACATATTTCCTTTGGTTGGTGTGAAAGAAACTTAACGGGTGAGATAACGTTAAACATTTAGTGTGCTACTTCTGCTCTTCACTGTTCGATTCTCCACATTCTTGTTTGGCAGGGTCCGCAGGTGGGAAAGTGGGAGAGAGAGAAATGCTACTGTTGTTAGTGAGCCATTGAAAATTGAAAGGAGATAATCCACAAGCTAATTGTCAGAGAGGACATGAATAAAGCAAAGGCAGACACGCAAGAGTGAGAAGCTGAAAGTCTATGGAGGAGAACTCCAAGAATTTGGTGATAACACTGTGTACGTTACAGACAATTCAATGGTTCAGTGGTGTATTGAATGTGTAACGCAACCACTGAGCCACATGGAGCCGAAAGACCCAAGTTTAAATTCTGGGCTATGCTATGCAACTGGATTTAAGATCAATCAACAGTGAGAATACATTGTATTCTCTGTTCAGAGTGTTTTATGGGCAAACAAAATAAAAAGGTCTAGCACTCCCGATCACTATCCACTGGTATCCTGATGGAAACTGCACATAGTGAGAATCCAGGAGAGTTCATTCAGGATAGGTCATGATGGTGTGTTAGAACGAGTAATGCAACATTAACAATTTTGCCTCAAAAATGATTATCCACTTTGATGCCAAGTGGTTGAGATACTGAAGGCAGAGATGCTGACAGATAGCAATTATAGCCACATTACTCAATGTTAGTCATCACAGTTATGAGTTGGAGCAAAGAGTGACAATCAAGATTAAAAAAATCTGGAAAGTTCCTTCAAGCTATGTAACAACCCACAATTTGGAAACATTAACTGAGCAATGTGCTACATAAATACGGAAGAGTTTCTCCAAGACATTTTTACTGTTATTTAAAGGATATTGAGAAAAAATCTTTCAAAAGATTTTCCCAAGGAGTAGTAAGTCACTCAGGGATAGCAAGAACTGCAGATGCTGGAGTCAGAGATAACACAGTGTGGAGCTGGAGGAACACAGCAGATTAGGCAGCATCAGAGGAGCAGGAAAAGTGATGTTTCAAGTCAGGACCCTTCTTCAGAGCTACCCAAGGAGTAACAAGCATGGGGCTGGATGAACACAACAGGTCAAGCAGCATCATAGGAGCAGGAAAACTTGACGTTTCGGGCCTAAACCCTTCATCTTTCCACTCATTAGACATTGGACCAGTCAGACAATTCACTCACCCATTATATAAATCATCTGATTTCCATGTATTTCCATAAATGTTACTGGATTTCCCTACTGCAACAAGTTTCCATTACTATGGGCATAATCCAACCAAGGTATATTTGCAGCAGAAATTGAATATGCTCAGCTATCTCATTTCGACGATATTGCTGGAAGATTTTCAGGGCTCATCAGACCTATATCCATTTGCCAGAAGTTCTCCAAGACAATTGCAATGTTTTTGGAAGGCCTTGAAGATAGTTTTCTAACATTTCATTATTCTGGTGATTGTGATTGGCCAGTCTTTAATTATCATAAGAAGAGCAAATTCATTCCATGCCAGTGTTCTCTTCTTTTCTAAGGTCAAACATTACTAAGTATGAATGTAGCCATTAATTAATTGATACTGCTTTGTTTTCCAGTTTTCAGATTAATGTTTGGAAATTTTATGCCTCTAGGGTGGTCAAAAGCTATTAAATAGTTGTCTTAGATGACAGTGCACATTCACACAAAACAGGATGGTGAGTTTGAAAGGTCGTAGCTCCCACACTGTAAATTAACTGGTTAAGTACTCTGTCACAAGACAGATACTGCTGATCCTGAAGCTGGGAATCAGGGCCTTGTGATGGCATTGTCTGGGCTTGGCAATAAATGATGTAGCAAAGGTTTAGCCTCAAGTCTGCAATTAAAATGATAAACACACTACTGACTCTACAGCACCATCCAACTGCAAATTGCAAAAGAGTTGCTCAGAGAAAGAAATGTTGTATTGGACACTTGATGCAATCGGGGCTGTTGTAAGAATACAGTATCATACAGCATTCTGTGAGGTCAAGAGTTTCATTCGGGAGATACAGTGGCCTGGATTCATCTGCAGGGTCATGCAATTCCACACTAAAAAAAAAAAATTCCTGTTAGTTTTTCCATTAACCAGGTTAGTCCTTGTCAGTCAAGATCAAAGGAGATCCCCGAGGCTAAGAACAGTAACTGTCCACGAAAGTAGCAAGGACAGCCATGATTGGAAAAAGCACCACAGTGAGCTAACGTATCACTGACCATTCACATGAGGTGAGCAAAGATTAATGAATAATGCAAATATGCATAGAAGATCTTAAGTGATCAAAAAGGAGCAAGTGGAATCTGCCTAGCTAACCATAGGGCAGAAGGAACGAACAATATCAACTGAGTTTTCTCACAAGAGAGCACATACACTTTACTAGGCACCAAAAATATCTGCAATGTCAGATACCTGGTTACCACATTACAAAAAAAAACCTATGCTAGTAGGGAGGGGGAAGCATTTCTTTAGCCGAAGAAAGTTATACAGCACATTTTCATTTTTTAAACATCCCTTACAACTGGCAGATAGATGTAATGTCTGACTCATCAATCTGAACTAGAGTTTAACCTAGACCCCAAAAAATGACCAGTGTCTAATCAGTGTGCATGGGCCCTTTAAGGGTCACTCATAAAAATAGATCACCTGGCTGGAATGGTTCAGTGGACATTCTGTATTAATGTTAAATGGTTCACTCTATTTGGGTTTCAGCTTATCTGAAGTGCACAGCTAGACGAAATCAATTCCAACAGAGCAGCTGATATCTTCAATAACAGATTATCTTCTTTGCTTCTTCACAGATTGGAACTACATTAAGATTTTTGAAAAAGATTTGAGATGACCTGCACTCTAAAAAGATTAACTGAGGTAACTGCAAATCACAGAACACGTTAAAAAAATTGTTTATTTTCTCTCCATGAATAAGTTAATCAAAAACAATAAGGCAAACAGCTTATATATAATTATGTAATAATAAATAAATTATATAAAGATTCTATAACGCTTCGAGCTGGGCTGAATTATCAAGGTAAAATAAACAGTAGCAGACAATGCAAACATTTTTTGGCCACAAAAATGCAATTCCTGATTTTACATATGCAGCATGCAGCACTGCCACAAGTTTACAATGAAAGGCAAATTACTTTTGTTTCAATGGAAATGCAGAAATAAAAAACATAAAAATTGAAAGGCATAGAAAAATGGTGTGGGGTACCTGAAAATGATAACAATGGAAATATTTTAACCAAGTACTTTTCCTCTTTAATATCAGCGGTGCTTTTAAAGCACAAGAACATAGGAAACAGGGGCCAGGAAGAAGCTGTCATAGTCTGGTTGAGCCTGCTGCACCATTCAAGAAGGTCATGGCTAATCCTCAATGTTAACTGCACCTTTCTGGCTGATCCCAAGGGCCTTTGGTTCTCTTAAGAGTACATCATTCTATCTTAGTCTTAAATCTACTCAATGGCTGAGCATCCACAGCCATCAGAGGTAGAAATGTGCAACAGTTCACACACCTCCAAGTGAACAAGTTTCTCCCAGTCTCAGTCTTAAATAGCTGACCTTTTAAACTGAGACTTTCTTGCAGTTCTAAAATCCCCAGGTGTAGGAAGCAACATCTCCCTTGTCATGTCTCTCAGAATCCTCCACTTTGATGAGATCACCTCTCATTCTTCAAAACTACAGAAAGGATGCACTCATTCTGAGCAATCATTGTACTGAACTGTCTCATCCCAAGAATCAATCTAGTGAACCGTCTCCAGGGTAATTACTTACTTCTGTAGGTAGTGCTTGGGAGTTGCTCAATTGCCTAATTAAAAAAAGTGATGAGACTACAAAGTATAAAAACATTAAGGTCAAAGGACTCAAGGTCAAAATCCAACCCGTGCCAAGTTAGCCAATCTCAGCTAAACTGTGACTGCAGTACAGGATGAAAAGTTTTTAAAATCTGGCAGCATTTGTAGAGAGAAAGCAGAGTCAACATTTCAGGTCCAGTGACACTTCTTCAGAACTGACTGTAGCTAGGAAGAGTTTGGCATATATGCCAAGAACACGGGATGGGGGAAGAATAGCATCTCATTTTCCTGTTGGGGACCCTGCAGCCTCAATATCAAGTTCAATAATTTTAGGGGCTGAGCACCTTCTTCCATGTCCTTATCCCAAACCCCACATCTATGGCCCTTTCAATCACATGGGCTGCTTTCATCATAGCCAATCCATTTTCGTCTACTAATGGTCCCTATTATCAGCTTTTCTTTCTCCCTGGCTCACCATTATCCATTCCTTTGTCTGTCCAACTACTGTTTTCTCTCTCTCTGGATTCCATCTCCACCTATCATCCACCCCTTTACAGCCAATACTTGATCTGTCTTCAGGATATATATTACCTTTCTAGAGCTACAATCAATTCTGAAGAAGGGTCACTGGACTTGTAATGTTAACTCTGCTTTCTCTTCACAGATGTGGCCAGATCTGCTGAGTTTCTTCAGCAATTTCTGATTTAGTTGCAGATCTCCAGCATCTACAGTTCTTTGCTTGGAAAACATAAAGCTTGGTTTACAACATAGGGTTGCTTCCAAGTTATCCTTTCCAAAAGGAATATGCATAGGCATTAGAGATTGACAGCTTTGGCCCAAAAGCAATGTATCGCATGAATACAATAAGATACTCGAGGATCAGGGTCATCAATCCTTAGAGACTTCAGAGGGAAGTATTTAAACAAATGTTAAGTATATGGAAACTAAAAGATCAGAACCGATAAAAGGCTCAGCATGCTCTTTTCCAGTGTTTCAACAAATATGTCGTCCAGTGACAGGAATTTAACTGCCACTTGGTAATGAAATGTAGATTATATTAATGTTAAAAAGGCGTTGTCAGCTCAGGGAGGAACTATTGAGCAGGCTCGATGCCACGTTGGCTGTTGTGGTAAGCTCATGCTTCCTGTGGAATAAACTGTTTTCAAATCATTTGTTTTGCATAAAATAAATTAATAGCAGCAGCAAACGCAGTCAACATCGTAATGAAAATTGTGTTTGACTAAAGGTGAACAATCTTGTAAGACTATTTAGCTTGGTGAGGAAGTCAGGGCAATTTTCTGCAGCCGCTCACTTGTTTCTTAGCTGTAGATAAGGAAGGGCAAGGTCATATCAGCACTTAAAAGTATGGATGGGAATTTTAAAATCAAGGCATTGCTTGACAGTGTGGTATTATACATCAGTAAGAACAGGGAGGAATGGGGAACAGAACTTGCTGCTGGTTAGGACATGGGCAGTAATATCTCAGGTGACCTCAAGTTTACAGAAGGTTAAATGTGGGAGACCAGAAGTGAGTTGGAATGGTCAAGTCTGGAGGTAACAAAGGCATAAATGGAGATTTCACCAACAGACGAGGTGAGGTAAGGGTAAGGTCTTGTAGGGGTGGAAACAGAAAATCTTTACGATGCAGTCAGAAGCCCATTTTGGAATTGAATAGGTCATCAAGATTGCAAAAAAAAAACTGGCTTAACCTCAGGCTGTTGCCAGCTAGAGGGATTACTTTGGTGGAAAGGGCTGAAAACAATAGCTTCATTATTTTCAACATTTAATTGCAGGAAAGAGGAGTGATGGCGAGGTCACGCTGAAAGTTGTCAGTGTATTGCAGAAAATAACAGCATAACTTCAGAACATGTTGCTCAGGAACCACGTACTGATACAAAGTAGAGGGGGCCAAGGATAGTTCTTTGGGAACAGTAAAGCTAATGATGTGAGAGCAGCGAGAGAAGCCATTGCATGTGATACTCTGGCTATGATTGAACAGATAAGAATAGAGCCAGGCAGCAATGACTACAACCACCTGGATGAACTCTATAAGCTTGCATCACAGATAGACAGGGTGGTTAAAAAGGCATTCAGCGTGTTTGCCTTCATTCGTCAGATCCTTCAGTATGAGAGTCAGGACATCATATGGAGGTTGTACAGCCATGATGTGGGGATGCTGGCGAATGACTGGAGTGGATTTCACCTGACGAAGGAGCAGCGCTCTGAAAGCTTGTGATTTCAAATAAACCTGCTGGATTATAACCTGGTACTGTGTGACTTCTGAGGTTGTACAGGATATCGGTGAGACCACTTTTGGAGTACTATGTACAGTCCTGGTCTCCCTGCTAGAAGAAGAGTACGATTAAATTGGAGGGGGTTCAGAAAAGATTTACGAGGATGTTACTGGGACTGGAGGGTTTGAGTTATAAGGAGAGGCTGGATAGGTTGGGACTTGTTTCACTGGAGCATAGGAGGTTGGAAGGTGACCTTATAGAGGTTTGTAAAATCATGAGGGGCATTTATAAGGTGAATAGCAAACGTCTTTTCCCTAGAGTGTGGGAGTTCAAAACTAGTGGGCAAATTTTTAAGGTGGGAGGAGAAAGATTTAAAAGAGACTTGAAAGTCAACACACAGAAGAGGGTTCATATGTGGAATGACCTGACATTGGAAGAGGCTGCTGTAGGTACAATTACAACATTTACAGGTACATGAATAGGAAAGGTTTAGAGGGATATGGGCCAAACACAGGCAAATGGTACTAGTTTAGTTTGGGAACATGGTCAGCATGGATGAGTTGGACCAAAGGGTCTGTTTCCAAGCTGTATGACTCTAGGAAGGTAAGTATCAGTCCATTGTGTCATAGGTTGCAGACAGGTCAAGAAAGATGAGATGGGAATGTTTACCTCTGCCACAAGTTCATAACATGTCCTACGTGATTGCCATTTTCATGTATAAATTTGCACAGCATGTCCTTGCTAAGCCTGGATTTTCTAGGTATTGACCTGTCTGACACCACTTAAACTGATCACTGCTCACTACTCCAAAAATAGCCTGGAAAATTTCTTACCAGAATTTCTATGGGAATCAGAAAAACCATGGTGATTTTGGATGAAAACTGAGAGGGCAAGTCAAAATCTCACCTCATTCTATTTACTGTTTGCCCACCTAGAAATGTCAATGATTATAGCTTTTTCTGCTCCTTCACAGCAATTGAAAGATAGTTTTATGTGGATATGAATGTAGTTACTAGATTTTGAAGCAGCATTTTTTTTTCTATCGAGAAAAAAAAGTCCCAAAATAAAAGGTTTTCAGTTAATTTGATGAAACACTTATGTACACTATGGATTTTTTAAAATTTCTTCTCAGTTTCAGCATGTCTTGCATATTCTTGGTCTGCAGAATTAAACGTCTATATAAATATATACATAATACGCATAGAGTCTATAATTGGAAATTTAATGTTGCATGTTTCGCCATTGTTAAAGCTTTCTCTTGGTCTGGCAATGGTGGAAATTAATCATATTTTGAGAGTTGCCACATCATCAGCCCACACACCAGCATCATTTCCACACCAGACAGACTGCCCAGCAGCATAGGAAAGGCATGACTGATTTTTTTTTGCTTCATTCAAGAAATCAAAGCAGCTCTCTGTGCTGTGTACCCATGAAGCGGTTAAAAAAAAGCTCTTCTCTCTGTCCAGCAATTAAGTATTTGAAGAAATAGTATTATTCCTGCTTCTGTCAAATATAGGAGCCAAAATTATATGGCAATGCTATGAATTACTAAAAAAAAAAAAAAGTTTTTGTGACTCAGACAGTCTTTTAAATGATGTAACGTCACCAGCGTCTTCGTGATTTTTAAGTGAGCTATGCATCTTTGAAAAGGCATAAAAGACAGCATGTGATGTAAGGTAGTAAAGGGATCTATGTTCTAAAACTGTTCTTCATCAAAATGAACAATTGATAGCTAGCAGTCAAAGTATATGAGAAATAGAGGTGCCATGAAGATAAGTGAAATAAAATTCTTATTACTACTTGTGAAGGAAACTATAATTAGTAGATTTATCTGCTATGAAAGCAAATAAAACATTTCTATGATTTATTGCCTTCCACTTTATGTCCTTCAACAGTTCTGATCTTTACCTGACAAGGAGGAATAGACAAAAGCAGGCCATTCAGCCCCTCGAGTCTGTTCTGCCATTCAGAATAATAGACTGAATCTTTCCTTTTGGCAAAGTGGCAGGTTCATTCAGAATTTTGGTGGGTTTCTCACTGCAAATAGTAGCAACATCTCTCACCATACCTTATTAACAAACGTTCCAGCTCTTATGACACACATCCCACCCCTTGCTCAACTCGAGCAGCATCTTACCACATGCTGTTTCCATCACAATTCACCACAGCTGGGATATCCTGGAATTAACAGGTACCCCTGGTGCTGACGTTATCTTCAAAAGCTCACTGTGCACCCAGACAAGCACTATCACTCTGGAGCTCCCTTGCACACTTCCTGCCATTGGCCATGGATATGAAAGACAAGAGAAATTTGACCTCCTCCTTTAAGAAAAAGGGACCTGGAGGTCTGACCAAATGGAGTGGGGCAGGGGCAGGATGTTCTCATTTCCCAGGAATGAAAGTGGAGGTCCCAACATCAGTGTGGTCTCAGGTTGCCACCCGGCCTTAAAGCAGCCTAAGCTGCTGGAGGAATCCCAGCAATGTAAGATGTAAGAGGAACATCGACAACCTTCGCCAGTCTATCAGTATACGTGCCACCATCTCCTCTCGAATACTTCACACTCATTCTATCTCTGCTACTGTACCCACTTCCAAACAAGGCTCGCGCCCTCCCACTCTCACCACGGCCTGTAACATCTGCACTCACTCACGGTCACAAACCCCAACTATCAACACCCCTGACCCTGCATGCCCTCTACACTGCATACTCACTCACTCGGGCCACCTCCTCACTCGCATCAAAAGTAGCAGCCCACTTTCATCTCCCCTCATCTCTGCTTCTCTCTTATTGTAGGAGGAAACCAACCATTATATGGCAGAACGAGTCAACATGGTGGTGGAGTTCCTGACATTTGGATTTTCATCTCTTATGAAGAGACCACTGACTGACCATGTCCAAGCCCCTAGACTGATATCAGAGGCTGCCCTTGTCTTAGTGTGCTGGGACCCCATGCCAAAATACTATCTCTCCCTTGATTTGACCAAAGACTGATAACAACCATGACAAGCTTCCTGGCTTTGTGACTGCCAAACAGCAATGCAATTTGGCAATACTGGGAGCCGAGGAACTCCAGTTAAGGGAACAAAAAGGCAAGACAAGGATGCTGTGAGTTTCAAGGTAGGCTTAGCACAATTGTGCTACGAGAGAACAACAGGCCGGAGATGTAGCCTGGTCCGGTACATGAGCTGGCTGTATGGCCCTGAATGTGAAGTGCGCTTGCTGTTGTATGACCGTGAGAATTGCCAAATTGCACTGTGGCAGTACTGAAGTACAGAAGCACACGGTAAGTTGATCTGAAATGTGCCTTGTGGGTTCTTAGAACATATTGAACATCAATGTCTGTATGTGTGTGGCTGATGTCCAAGATGTACATCCTGCAATGCTGGTGTCCAATATGGAGGTCATTTAGAGCAACTGGCAAGCTGAAGTCACCAGGTACCTGCTCCGACTGCCATGTCAAGAATTTTCAGAATTTAGATTACTGGTTGCGCATGGTAGGATGGGAGGCTGCACATTAATGACATCAGATGTGCAGTTGATAAGCTCGCTAACAAGTGATAATCCCCTGAAAAAGGTAAAGGTAAGATAACCCCAGTTGTATCACCATAGGCTGCTCTGTCATTAGAGTGACGTGACTGGCAGTTGTTCGAGAGGTTGAGGACGAGAGTCCTTTGTGGTAATCTCAGCCAGTGCAGGAATTAAACCCACACTGTTGCTATCAGTCTGCATCACAAACTGGCTGTCCAGCCAACTGAGTGAACCAATTTTCACGCAGTTTTACATGAGGAAATTGGGATAATATCTCTGGATCTCGAAGGAGACAGGAGTGCCATTTGTGTTTCCAACTCATCTTAATAACAATGTCTAAATTACTGATGGAACTTTTATCTAATTGCTATAATGCAACAAACTAGATCTTCTTAAGACAAGAGCCTCTTCTTGTCAAGACCGATTGGCAGTTGTTCTTCTTCACTGGAAATTAACTAGGCCCTTACACTCAGTCAAGGAAAGGGAATGGTGGCAGTATTCATTTACCCACAAAGACGACAGACAGCTCCTTCCAAAACCCACCTAATGGGCAAGGATAACAGGTAAATTGGACATCACACCTCCAGGATCCCCCCAATGCCCTAGTCATAAACCACCATGAAATGGAAGCATATTGTTTCTTCATCATCCCTGAATCAAAATCCTAAAGCATCCTGGGAGTAAGCACATCCCAAACACTTTGGTGGTTCCACAAGGCAGCTCACCAACACCCTCTCATTGACACTTAAGGATAGACAATAAACGTTGGTCCTGCTAGAAACATCTACAACCCAGGAACCACAAAATTATACAAATATATGCAGAAAATAATAACTTTGCCACCTAAAACAGCTTAAATAAATACTTTATTTGCTACTAGGTGTGGCATAGAATAATAAATGAGCTCATCAATCTGTTGCACTAGATTGTTTTGTAACCATGTGGATAAGTAACTTTGTAACATCACTTTTGCTCTTAGTTTAGGAGATCAGCTTATGAAATGTTTTTCATCAGCTTGGGCAAGGAGTTGTTCAAATTGATATTTGCATGGTCAGCTCACCACAGGATGTGTGTTGGCAATCTTGGATGTGCAAGGTTAGTAATCCACTCCAGAATATGCAATAGAGTGAAAGCCAAGCTCTGTGGGGAAAGGGTGGGGAATTGTGAATTTAAAATGAGTAACTATTTTTGTACTCAACAGATAATACGAGTGCTGCTTCAATGATACACACTGGGAGTTTTTCAAGTGTTGTCAGAATATGCGACACAGTGTGCATTAAAGCAACAGGAGATAGAGAACTGCCTTCAACTTGCCTTCAGTTTTAAAGTACTACCATGACTGGATAAAGAAGGATATCAAAACACACACAATACTGAAGTTAAACAAACTTTGTGCTTTGGTCAAAATGTCAACTGCGATGATTTCTTCAGTCTGTTTATATTTACCGTTACATATATTACATATGCATGTATATTTGGGTCATAGAGTCATACAGCACAGAAACAGACCCTTTGATCCAACTTGTCTGTACCGACGAAACTTCCCAAACTAAACTAGTCCCACTTGCTTGCGTTACGACCATATCCCTCTAAATCTTTCCTATTCATGTACCTATCTTTTAAATGTTGGAACTGTACCTGCATCAGTCACTTTCTTGTCAGTTCATTTCACATATGAGCCACTCTCTGTGTGAAAAAATATGCCCCCTAGTTTTGAACTCCCCCACCCTAGGAAAAAGACCCTGGCTATTCTCCTTTTCTATACCCCTCATGATTTCATAAACCTCTACAAGAGGTCACCCCTGAACCTCATACGGTCCAGTGAAAGAAGTCCCAGCCTATCTAGCCTCTCCATATAACTCCAGGCAGCATCCTGGTAAATCTTTTTTGAACCCTCTCAAATTTAAAAATATCCTTCCATCGCAGGGTGACCAGAACTGCACACAGTACTCCAAAAGTCTTGTCACCGATGTCCTGTACAACCACAACATGACATTCCAATTCCTATACTCAATGGTCTGAGCAATGACGGCAAGCGTGTTAAATGTCTTCTTAACCACCTACCTGTGATGCAACTTTCAAAGAACTATGTACCTGAACCCGTACCTCTCTCTGTTTGACTACACCACCCAGGGCCCTACCATTAACTGTATAAGTCCTGCCATTGTTTTAGCAAATTCAATACCTCACATTTATCCAAATTAAGTCCATCTGCCACTCCACTGGCCCAACTGATCGAGATCCCTGCACTGACACCCTCAGATAACGCTATAAATTATACCCAAAATGTATCCCTGCAGTTGTCACTGAGTGTTCATCTGCAAACTAATGCCTATAATTTTACTTTTACTCATTAGCAGCAGGTTAATAAACCACGGGCACAACAGCACCCTAAGTGACCAAAATTTGGGCTTGCATCATGGCCTTTGATCATAATCATTGAGCAAGCATTATGTTTTAGCTGAAATAATCGGGGTAGTGGATAACTGAGGAAAGAGGACACAATAAGAGTGATTCAAATTTACAGTGGGAAACAATAATCAGAAAAGGGAGCTTCTACCCTACATGGTCTTTTTGAGTTGGATTCACAGTTTCCAGGAAATAAATTGTCTCAATTAAAGCAATAATGCTGCAAGAGAGAGTTTGAAATCCAAATATTAGCAAAAACATGCACGGTGGCACAGTGGTTAGCACTGCTGCCTCACAGCACCAGGGACCTGGGTTCAATCCCACCCTCCAGCCACTGTCTGTGTGGAGTTTGCACATTCTCCCTGTGTCTGTGTGGGTTTGCTCTGGTTTCCTCCCACAGTCCAAAAATGTGCAGGCTAGATAGATTGGCCATGCTAAATTGCCAATAGTGTTCAGGGATTTGTACATTAGATGAGTTATAGGGGGATGAGTCTGGGTGGGATGCTCTGAGGGTCAGTGTAGACTTGTTGGGCCAAAAGGTCTGTTTCCACACTGTAGGATTCCATGATCTATGGTGAATATTTCAGAATGCCTCTCTAATTTCATGTATTTTTTATGCAATCACTGTGAGAACTTCAAAAATTGCTTTACTGGTATTGAAAATAAAGAGGATTAAGTTTGACCCTTAATGGGATTGAGTCAGATGCTGAGAGCAAAACATATTCATGTCATTTAAAGGACACTATTCTTATAACCTGGACATTTTCTCATGTTTGCTGAACATTTGTAGACCAGGTAGGAAAGCTGAAACGATGCCCACACTCAAACCAAAGTCGAAACAAAATGGGGTTTCCATTAATGCAACAAGACCCAGTCTGCATAGATTCAATGTAAGATCCCCTGCCCCCAGCAAGTTAAAATTGGAAATGACACTAATAGGCCAATTTCCCAGCAGGTAAATAAAGGGTGAATAGGTTTAAAACCAAAGTTGAAAAACTTCTTACCTAACTCTTAACTTCAGTCAATTTTAAAATGGGCAGCGTAAAAGTAAGCAAAAATTTCTCTGGTAATTGCATGAAGTAGCTCAATGACAAAGGTCTGATGAATTTCGTCACGTAATAGTTCCACACCCACTGAATTCCATCAGAGATGGCTTGAACATGTCAGCTTTTAAAATACAGTGATTACGGGCATTAACAGAATTCACTTCCTTCAGAGAAGTTGTCTTTCTAACCCACAGCTCAGTCCATCTGGTGCATTTGGAAGAGCAGAATAGAGTATAGCCAGTGATTTGTGCGTGAGGTGAGGGGAGGGGTGCAGAAGGTGGCTTGAATTTCCTGCTCTTTGCTCAGAAACATATGCCGTTCAAGTCTATCAGGAAACTGACCAGGTACCTCTCAAAAACAAACAATTTTGCAAGAGTTAGTCATATTTGATGCTGGCTTCACGACATAGGGATAGCAGGAAGAACTGCCCATATGGAATGGTACTGATATTAAGGGCTCCTGACTGAATGAAAGGGAATACTGTAAAGGCATGTTCACTGATCATCATTGTCTGCTTTTCCATTATTATTTGCACACTTAAGCAACAGAGATACTATGAGCCAATTTTTCCAGTTAGAGGCATGGCTGCAATTCCTGAAATGGTTGTCACCTGAACCAAGTCATGGATTCATCACTTCAGCAGAAAAGGTGCTCCTAATAGATTTGGGTCATGACTTTGTGCACACTGCTCCCTCTTTTGTAACACAATCAAAGTGGTCCTTTTTAATATGAAATTATCTGGGTGTAGCACCGATAGATTAGTTAATTGTGAGGCATTACAACAACATTTTAACCATGCCTACACTTGTTAGGGATTGGATGTTAACAGCAGTGTATACAAACTTACTTTCTGCCTTCTAGCTGAAGTACACAGGGGTCAATTGAAACTTCTGCCCGGTCAAGTTAAGTAAAAGAAAAAGATATTTGTGTTGAGTTTTATGCTATCTCAGGATGTGTCAAAGCCACTGAGAGAAGAAGTTTTAAAATGCAGTCACATGGGAAGCACTACTGATAAAGTAACAATTTTCAAATATCTAGTGATGTTCATTAGGGGAGAAATATTGGTCAAGACACAAGGAAGAACTCTGCTCTTCTTTGGAATGTTGCCTTGCGGTCTTTTAAATCCACTGGAGATGACTGGTGGAATACAGAGCCTTTAATAATGCTGTATTTCCACAGGCAACCTAGATGAAGTGGAACTTGAATCCACGCCCTTCTGACTCAGAGGAGGAAAGTTATCATTGAACTATGACTGCTCCTCAACATAAAGGGACTGAACCCAAGCACCTCTGTTTGGCACACATTAGTAACACATCACATGAATGCATTCACCCATTAAGTTATCTGCATTCAACCATATTTATTAGAATCCCTACAGTGAGGAAACAGGCCCTTTGGCCCAACAAGTCCACACCGACCCTTGGAGCATCCCACCCAGACCCATCCCCCTATAACCCACACACCCCTGAACACTGTGGGCAATTTAACATGGCCAATCCACCTAGCCTGCACATCTTTGGACTGTGGGAGGAAACCCACGCAGACACGAGGAGAATGTGCAAACTCCGCACAGACGGTCACCTGGGGCTGGAATTGAACCTGGGACCCTGGCGCTGTGAGGCTGCAGTGCTAACCACTGAGCCACCGTGCCACCCCAAACATTTTATGAAAACGTTAACTTTTTATTTTATGTTGCCTCTTGATGTTGCGGGCTAGGGAAGCTGAATTCCACTTTAACAAAGTAAGCACAGACAATGAAGGGCACAGAGATGGAAGGAAAAGGAAGGTTTTCATTTACACATTTTCTAACATGGTTGAGAACTTTTCCAACACTGAGTAATTACTGCCAAGTAAGCAAATATTGCAGTCATTCTGCACCAGCAAGAATCCCACAAACTGCAATGAGGTGAATGGCCTAATAAGTTAGAACATGCACTGCTTTCATTTTTAGTAGTTTCACATGTCATTTCATGCAATTTGGCAATAACCAACCATAATTTAGCACTGTGGCTCAGCTCAGTGGAATAACACTTACTTCACACCTTTCTGCTCATACATTTGACTCTTGGCTGGGACAGGAATCAAACTGCAGTAACAAGCATGATAAGCATGCCAGAGTTGTCAGCCAACTGCTTGTTCAAGAGCCTTGCTGACAATCATAGCTTGGAGCCAAGCCATAATCTCAGACGGTAAGGTTCAAGTGCAAGGTGTTTCAAGATTTAAAATGCCATTATTCAGAATGGTCTTTCCAAAATGCCTCATGTCATATAATGGACCCTTTAGTAGATAGCAATACAGATTTGATACAGCACATATTCACTTTGCAGAGTAACCACAGCAATATTGAATATTCACTACAAGGAATGATTTCTGGGCGATCTGAAACTTATAAATTGCGGACCAACATGACAGTTGCAGGACAGTATCAACAGGCAGAAAGCTGTGCCCCATTCGCAAGGCCCTTTGCAGATTTGGCTAATTTTCACTAAAATGCCCTTGATATTAAATTATATTTAGACTGTGCTAGTTCAGCTAGATATGATAATAACTGCCATGCTCTTGACCATTTCTTTTCTTGGTCTTTCCAGTTCCCATTAAAAAAACATAAATGATATTAGGACACAGGAGACTACAAAAAAAGATATAGATAGGTTAAGTGAGCGGGCAATAATCTGGAAAATTGCTAACTATGTAAAAAAATGTAACATCGCTCAATTTGTCAGGAAGAAGGAAAAGGAAACATACTATGGTGAAAGATTGTAGATCTCTGAGCTGTACAAGATCTGGGTGTTTTAGTGCAAGAACTGTAAATAGTTAGTACATAGATACAGCAAGTAATTAGGAAAGAAAACAGAACATTATAATTTATTGTGAAGAGAACTGAATTCAAAAGTAAGCGACGTTGGGCTTCATTTACACGGGACACTGCTGAGACCACACCTGACATATTGCGAGCAGTACTGGTCACCTTATTTAAGGTAACAACTAAATGCACTGGAAGCAGTTCAGAGAAGGTTTGCCAAAATAACACATAAAAATTGGTTTGTCTCATGAGGAAAGGTTAGATAGGCTAGGCTCGTATCCGGTGGAGTTTAGAAGTGTCAGAGGTCACTTCATTGAAACACGTAAGAACTTGAGCGGTCTTGAAAATGTGGATGTAGAAAGAATGCTTTCTTATAAGGGAGAATCTAGAACTAGGGGTGATTCTTTGAAAATAAGAGGCTATCTATTTAACAAGAGAGCAGGCAACATTTTGTCTCAGAGGGTCATAGAGCTCTCTTCCTAAAAAGTTAGTAAAAGGTAGAGTATTCAAATATTTTTAAGGCAGAGCTGGATAGATTCTTAGTATGCAGAGAGGTAAAAGATTTCAAGGGTATGTAGAAATGTACGTTTAAAGTTACAATCAGATCAGCTCTGCTTTTATTTAATGGCACAGCAGACTCGACAAACGGCCTACTTCTGCTCCTTGTGCATTAGTTCGTTGATTGTTAGATTTATTGTTCTCACGTGTACTGAGATACAATGAAAAGTGTTGTTTTATGTGCTATACTGGCAAGTTGTACCATACAAAGTGCATCAGTGTGGCAGAACAGAGTATTGAGTACAGCATTACAGCCACAGAGAAGGTATGGAAACAGAGATGTAAATTTAATTTTAGAACATTATATTTAACTAAAGGAAGATATCTCAATCAGACTTTCATCTTGATTACCTTTTCAAATAACAGTTAGAAACTAACTTTGATAATTCATCAAACAGGCTAGTATGTACTAGCAAAGGATTTATTTTCCTTGGGTCAGCCTATTTCATAAACATGTAAAAAAGACACAAATTTGAAATCATGAATGGCATGGACTAAGCCATAGTATGAAATGCTGAGATGCTGGACCACATATATTATGTATTCAGTGCCAGCACAAACCTGGCCCGAAAACAATCTGTCACTAATTAATTCTGTGCCAAAACAAAATGTAAAAACAATTGTATTTTAAAAACATTTCAACATAACTGGCCTCTAATGTTCCACCACAATGTTGGAGGTGGCCTGTTTGTACTTTCTCTTCCATTTGGTTTTTGATCATTACCATAAGTATGTTCGTGTCTGCATGTTTTCTTTAAAACAACAAAAACCAAAAATCAAAAGTTTACACTCAACTCCGCAAACTATTTTTACATTAAACCAGTCACTGATAACTAGAAAATGACAGATTAAAACAACGTTTCTGAAAAATCAAAAGCAAATCCAATAAAATGCTTATTTAAAAGGACATAGACATCATTAAAAGTGCTTGGTCAATCATCCCCCTCCTGCTCCTGAAAAGGACAGCAGAACACATTCACTTCCACCAAGATCACATTACACACAAGTGAGGATGCACTCTAATGTGAATCATGTCAATGACCAAACATAGGCCACAAAATAGCTTCTTCATAGATTGTGCCATTTGGCTTATTGCACAGCTATTTGGCAATGTATTCTGAAAGTCGTAACATCAAAAGGTATCAAACTTTATATTTAAATATTCAACTTAATAAGTCACTGGTTGGCTTAACACAATTTTCTGCCACATAGCTCCACAACACAAGAACACATAGAGGATTGCTACCACTGCGAGTTCTGTAGACACTAAAATCCTGCCAGATCCTTCTTGTCAAACCTCACAATATTGATGTCTGTTTATCAGAATGAAAAAGCTCATCTTTTAAACAAATGGTTAGTTGTGATCAATGAAGGAACCTTATCAATGTACTTTGTCGTGCATGACTAATGTATACTATAAACGTTTCCAGGTGGAAAATGCAAACACGGATTGTATCTCACCAACAGCCCTCCACAGCTGAGGGCAAAAATATGTTCTCCTTCCTAAGGTAGCTGCACTCAGGATTATCAAAAATGAGAGTGGAGTCAGAAATGGAAGGGGAGAGAACTGATGGCAGTATGTGCCTGGGATATTGTAAGTCTATCGATTTGTCATCAGGTTAAGGAAGGCCATTCTATAAAAAGAAATGCAGAGAGTTGGTCCTTATTGTTAATAATCGACATTGATATATTACATTGTGCAGGCAAATAGTAGACAGGCATTCTCGAACAGAGAGAAAGCCGGTTCAAGGATACAGACAGAACCAATGTAACTTGGTAAGACACAAGTATCTTCCAACACATGCACGTGTATGTGCAAGAGAAAGTGGGTCAAGTGGGCAATGAGTGCCTCCTTTACCAGATCTGAATCTAACCAGCACGGAAACCATTTAACCAAAACTTTTGTTGCCAACATATCATCAGAGCCAATAGTTCCCAAACTGCTCATGCATGTGCAAAGTTGGAGAAACACAATTTACCATTTCCACAATAATGGTGACTGAATGAATGGATAACAACAAAAAAAAAAATCAGTCTCGTATCTATACTATTACAATGTAAATTCTGTCAGTTTTGAAGCGAGCAGGCACCAATTAGCATATATAAATTAATTTATCTCAGTCTTCCCTCTCTCACATGATGGTTAGCCTTTAACTGTATGGTTAAAAGCTAATTAAAACAATGTCATAAACTGCACTCTTTTCACCTCAATGAAACCAAGAGAGAAGTAAACCAGGAACGGTGGTTAGTCCTGGTGGAAGCAAGATAGAGGTAAGATGCTGGACCAAGAGCAAAGACTAGAGTACAGAAGTAATAAAAATAACCAATAGTGCAGCATAGGGCTCAAGGAAGTAATAAAAAAATCTGTTAAAAATAAAGTAAAACTCAACAAAAACCAAACTGTACAAAATTGTTTTTACTGCAATTTAAGATGCATAAATGACCAAAGCCATGGTTAAATCAAACAAAATAAGAAATACATCATCAGAGCACAATGGACAGGGTTGGCACAGATGAAATAAGCGTTTGATACACAAATTTACAAAGCATACTGAGCTAGAAACATAAAATTAGCCTGTGAGTTTGACGTGGGGCAGAAAATATTAGTTACGAGTTGGGTGTGACTGAGATGCAAATATTCTAGTTATAGGATCTTTAAAAAGGAGAAGGAGATTTTGAAAGTTAGCACTATTGATTTTCTTAAAAATGGCACTGTGAGAAGAAAGGATTCCAGCAAGTTGGTCAAACAGGAAATACAGGACAGCTGGAACAAAGAAGTAGTAGAGATGCAAGACTCTGGTGCAAATTATTCAAAAATCATACTAATGAAGAAAAACAGAGGCTGTTAAAACATACCAAAATAATGGGTTGTAATGGAAGATTTTTGCTTTTGCATCGACTGAAACAAGATAACAGCTATCCAAAACAGATTCTAAAAGGAATTTTTTCTAGCAACAAAAAGCTCAGCAAGTCTGGGAGCATCTGTGGAGAGAAATCAAAGTTGACGTTTCAGGTCGAGTGACCCTTCCTCAGAACGTTTTGTAGAACAGATTTTAGCACTAATAAGGTAAAATACCAAACTAGTGTTAATGATGAGCAGTGAACCAGTCCAACCATACAATCTGGGAGCAGCTTGTGAATGGCAACCATATTATGATGGAATTTCATACTAAATTTGAGAGGCAGGAGGGAACGTAACTAACGAATAATTTAAATTAAGCAATGCAGCTCGGAAGGGATGACAGATTTCTCAATGTAACTCAGGCTGGACTATAGGTCGACAGACAAATAAAGAGAAATGTTCAAAGACATTTTATGGTGCAATACAAAACCAATACACACATCCCAAAGACACAAGTTCCACTGTGCAGTTAAACAACCAAGATCAACATTAATGCAAAAAGCAGTACTGAGCTAAAAGCTTAAGGGTAAATGTAATAAAATGCGAAAATTTAGCAGACTGAGAGAGCTATAAAAAACAACAAAGGGATACAGAATGATAGGAGGTACAGAAAGGCCATGTAAAAATTTGGAACGGATATCAAAGCTAACAGTAAAAGTTTTATAAATATATTAAGAATTGTGGTAAGGAGGAATTTAATACAGATGCAGGTGAAATAGATAAAAGGAAGTTACTGACATTTTAGATTAATACTCAAAGTCAGTATTGGAGTAACAAGGCAACTTAAGAATAAGTGAGGAAAATGAGTAAACTAGAACAAGTTAAAAATTGGTAATGACAAAAAACTTGAGATTTACAATTGACATAAATTCAATTCCTGATGATTTCAAATCTAGAATATTAAAAGGAATGGATAAGGGTTGCAGGTACATTAATCATAACTGTCCAAAGGCAGCCAATTGTAAATGTCACTGTCAGGTGAGATGAGAAGCAGGAATAAACCAAGGGCAGAATTTAATGTTGGTGACGTGGATCTGCCCCATCTATTGGAAAGCAGGTGAGAGTCCAACATCATCACTTTATGGGAAGAATCTGTCACTTTACGTGCTTTAATTTGAAAGTGGTGGCTTACGCACGATTAAGGGATGGAATTCCCATAATTGAGGATTATTGGTGAATCTGAAGCCATGAATAATGCACCCAGAACCACCAAGAGACTAATACCATAGGTGGGTAATGTTGGGAGCTGAGAAGGTCACTGAGGAGTGAGTTAGCAGCAAGGTTGGCAGGGGATGTCACAGCTGGCCCACCTTTCCTCATGTTGGGTTCTTCTGAAAGCCTTGGAAAGACAGTTCTCCCCAGAAGGAATCCCGACTGGGTTTGTGTATGTCGAGACCTTACCCCAAGGGCAAGGATATGCTGGGATCTCCACCCACCACGTTCCTGCCCAATTAAATGCCCTGCCACTACAAGCACTGTTGGGATACCTGACCTACTGACTGCAGCAATTCAGGGAGATGGCACGTCATAAGCCACAAGCACATGCAACAGAATAGGACATGAAATCCCACCATAAATAACTAAATTCTCTTTTATATTTTCATGGGATTTTGGCATTGCTGATAGTACTTGTTCATTCTGAATTGCCCTAAAATCTTAATTGTACCTGATGGCCTCTCTAATCTTAATCGTACGTGATGGTCTCTCTAATTTCCATGTGTTGTGCATGGTATGTTTATTTCGTTGCACAGTCCCTTTAAGATTGCCACATGGTCACACAAGTAAGTCTCTGCTGGCTGCCTGAGCGGAATATTCCAGATTGTTGCATGGACTGGTGGCTTAGATGAAACATTGATATACGCGAGTGTGTGTGTGTGGTTGTGTGTGTTTGTGCGTGCGCGCACCATGTTCTCAGAACAATATTTGGGAGTTCTGGATTACTAGTCCAGTGACATTATCAGAGTGTGCCACTAACTCCATCTCACCTGTTCAGGAACTCGCAGGTGGAAGCTTTCCCATGCCCTTGCTGTCCTTGCCGTAAGGGCTGGAGGCTGTGGGTTTGAGCCATGCTGTCAAATAAGCTTTAGTAAGGCTCTTCAGTGCAGCCACAGTCCACCAGTGGTGAAAGGGGTGAATGTGTTATGGATGTGGTACATTGATGGGTGACATTGAACTGCAAGTGTTGTTGAAACTGCACTCATCCAGAGAGGCGAAGAGTATTCCAACACATTCCTGACTTACTTGCACCTTGTAGAAAAAGGGCAGATCTTTGCACCCAGATTCCCAGCCTCTGGACTGTCCCTGTAACTACAGTATTTTTCAGATTGCTCCAGTTGAGCTTCTGATCAACAGCGACATCCCAAGATGCTAATCATGAAGGATGGAGTGATGGTAATATTGTTAAAAGTTAAGACAAGGTGATTCAATTCTCTTTTATCAGTGATGGTCACCATCAGGCACTTGTGCAGTGCGGATGTTTTATCAGCAATACATATGGACTATCAGATGGTATTAGATAAGCTATTAGATGAAGGATGCTTGGAGCAACAATATTACCCCAAACTGGAAAAGATAAAGCAGCATTCGTGAAATAACAATATGCCAGTAACCACATTCCACTGAATGGAAATTTGACCTTGTGCCTCATTTACATAAAACAGGCGAGTTGGTTACAGCTTCAGAAATCAGCTCTGACACCACTATCCTGCAGGTCAGTCCAAAGAGGGTTGGAAGAGGTAAACTGGAGAGTAATTAGTAGCCCAGACAGAAGCACACCCCAAAAAGTGACCATACCAAAGACAATTCCTGTCCCCGTATTCCCAATTCGCTGCATTACTTGTATTGCTGCATTCAAATTATTGGTTAAGTCAATAACGGTGTGTAAAACAAAGAAAATGGGAGCTGGAGTAGGCCATTCAGCCTTTCGAGCCTGCTCTGCCATTCAGTTTAATTGTGACTGATCATCCAACTCAGTCCCCTGTTCCTGCTTTCTCCCAAACCACTTTGATCCCTAGGAAACAACATCAATTGATGTGGAGCAGATTACACTAGGAAGAAAACCTCTGGTAAAAAGTGCCAAATATTCACAATAATTCAAGAAGCCGGATGTGGACAGCAACATTAGAGTTATTTATAAAATAATTCTGTACCACAATACAAGAGTTAATGTACAAGAAGTGTGGGCCTTGATGGATTAGATGTGTTCCATCCTCAATCAATTGCATTTATGGTTTTCTAATGAGCATGGCCAGTGAACATAGGAATTGAAATTTTACACTAATTTTATGCAAACATAGATATTCCACTTTACTTTTTCTTGCTAAGGAATAAAGTTATACAAAGCCTGCAAAACCTATGAAATATTTTGGAAAGTTGCTGAATTTGTAGTTATGACTCAAGAGGAAATATGACTATTTATATAGCTCACCGAGGGCCTCTAGTGGTACAAACTTACCACTAAGCAAACATTGCCGAGTTGCAGGGGACCCCTGTAACATGCCTGAGGGTTAATGTTTTCTCACTGTCTGACTCCTTCCAAATAAGAACACAACCTTTTCCCACCCTGTTAGATCATATTTCTGGTTACATCTGAAAGGAGAATCACAATTCAATCAACTCATTCCAAATATTTCCCCTTTGATTAACATTAAACTGTATCTGTCACTTCCAAACAATTAAAAACGTAGGTAGGTTTTGAAAACAAATGCTGAAAGTCAATCCCAAGATTCAACCACTAAGGAAATTCTGTGAACTAACAATTTTGCTTAAAACCTGGCATTCAAGACAATCAAATTCTGAACAAGTACCTTTTTATTACCTGTCTGTTCGTGTTAGCTGCTCAACAATGGCAAAGATGATTTCTGCACTGTTAAGTCTTGAATGTGGAAGTGAATGTGGTCTGCACTGGGCTGCTAATCAGTATTCGATTGTGAGGATGTGGATGCATGTTTATAAGTCTCTGAATGTTCTTTTCAAGCATCAGGAAACATTTACAAAGGCTAGTTCTATGGGTTAAAGTTGTTGATTAGTTGAATTTTTCTTCTCTCATTGGCTGTGGGCTTTGCTGGCTGGGCCAGCACTTATAACCCAACCTAAATAGTCCTTATGAAAATGGATATGAGTCACCACCTAGAACTACTGCATTGCATCTCATGTAGGTTAAACCACAGTGCTGTTAGGAAAAAGAATTTCAAAACTTTGACCCAGTGGCAGTGACGGAATACTGAGATATGGTGTGTGACTCGGAAGGGAATTTGGAGATGGTGGTCCTTCGTAGCATTTGCTTTCTTTCTCTTTTGAGGTCAAAGGTTTCCTGAAGTGCTGCTGTGCATCTTTTGTAGGGCACACACTGTTGCCATCGGTAGTTGAGACAGTGAATGTTGAAAGTGCTTGTTAGAGTGCCATTCAGCTGCGTGGATTTGTCAAGAACAGTTTCGAATTGTGGAGGGTTGCTGGAGCTACACTCATCTATGCAAGTGGACAATATTCTATATCTCTCCGTGTAGAAGGTGGACAGGCCTTCAGGCATCGGGGTCAGGTTTTCACCACAAAATTCCTAGTCTCTAACCTGTTTTTGTAGCCTCGGTAATCATAGTTCAGTTTCCGTCAATGGTAACTCCCAGATGTTAATGATGGGCGATTTAGCAATGATAATATCTCAAATGTCAAAGGAAAATGGTTAGATTCCCTCTTCTTGGAGACATTTATTGCCTGGCACATTTTGTGCACAAAATGTTATTTGTCCAAGACTCAATGTTATCCAGGTTTTGCTGCATGTAAGAAAGGACTGCTTCAGTAGCTGAGGGCTCACAAGCAGTGCTGAACATTGTGCAAACATCAGCGATCATCCCCACTACTGGCTTATAATGGGGGGGAAGGTCATTGATGAGGCAGCTGAAGAACTCTTAACAACAATATCCTAGTACTGAGGATGATTGACCTCCAACAACTACAACCATCTTCCTTTGATGATCAAGAATTTGTTTTTAGATATGTCTACTGCTGCTTCTGGCATGTCCTTCTGCATTCTTCATTGACATTTTCCCATTGCTTGTTGTTAATGATACAGTGACGAATATACTTGGTCATAAGGTGATAGTTGTGATCGCTGAATACAGTTCTGCTGCTGCTGATGGCTCACACTGCCTCTTTGGCCAGTTTTGAGCTCCTAGATTTTTTTCTGGATCCAGGCCATTAAACAGAGTGACAGAGCCACCTACACAATGAAGGGTATCTTCAGCATGAAGATGGAACCTTTTCCAACACAGCGAAGCTCCAAGTACTCATTCCTACCAATACTGTCATGGACGGACGATTCTAAACTGGTGCATTGCTGAGGTCAAGGTCAACAGTTTTTTCCCTTGTGACGGTCCCTTTACCACTTCCTGTAGGCCCTTCATGACAGATGAGTCTTTTAGGACTTGACCATCTCAGTCAATGGTGGTACTACTGAGCTATTCTTGGAGATTCACACTGAAGACCTGCTCCCTCCAAACAGTTAGAAATAGTAGGAACTGCTGCACTGGAGAATCTGAGATAACAAGGTGCAGAGCTGGATGAACACAGCAGGCCAAACAGCATCAGAGGAGCAAGAAAGCTGACGTTTTGGGTCTGGACCCTTCTTCAGAAATAGGGGAGGGGAAGGGAATTCTGAAATAAATAGAAAGACAGGGGGAGACGGATGGAAGGTGTATAAAGGAGCAGATAGGTAGAGAGGAGACGGACAGGTCAAGGAGGCAGGGATGGAGACAGTAAAGGTGAGTGTAGGTGGGGAGTTAGGATGGGGGTTGGTCAGTCAAGGAGGCGGGGATGAGGCTGGTAGGTAGGAGGTGGAGGTGGGAGTTGGTTTGTGCTACACCTGCCCCTACACCTCCCCCCTCAACCCCATCCCAGGCCCCAAGAAAACCTTCCACCGTAAACAGATGCTCACCTGCACATCTGCTAATGTGGTGTACTGCATCCGCTGTTCCCGATGTGGCCTCCTCTACATCGGGGAAACGAAGCGGAGGCTTGGAGACCGCTCTGTGGAGCACCTACACTCGGTTCATGACAAACGACAACACCTCCCAGTCGCGAACCACTTCAACTCCCCCTCTAACTCCTTGGATGACATGTCCATCCTGGGCCTCCTCCAGTGCACAACAATGCCACCCGAAGGCTGGAGGAACAGCATCTCGTATTCTGCTTGGGATCCCTGCAGCCTAATGGTATCAATGTGGACTTCACAAGCTTTAAAATCTCCCCACCCCCAACCTCATCCCAAGGACAGCCCATTTTGTCCCCGTCTCCTTGACCTGTCCGTCTTTTCCCCCACCTATCCGCTCCTCCCACCTCACTGACCAACCCCAACCCCCACCTCCTACCTACCAGCCTCTTCCCCGCCTCCTTGACCTGTCAGTCTTCCCTTGACTGACTTACCACCACCCTAACTCCCCACCTACACTCACCTTTACTGTCTCCATCCCCGCCTCTTTGACTTGTCCGACTCCCCTCCACCTATCTGCTCTTTTATCCACCTTCCATCCGCCTCCCCCTGTCTCTCTATTTATTTCTGAACCCTCTTCCCCTCCATTTCTGAAGAAGGGTCCAGACCCAAAACGTCAGCTTTCCTGCTCCTCTGATGCTGCTTGGCCTGCTGTGTTCATCCAGCTCTACACCCTCCAAACAGTTGTCTGTTATTTCCATCCCCACAAAAGCATGTCCTATGCTGCTTCTGAATTTTATGTCTGTACAGTAGAAATGATGTAATAGATTCAACAAGTGATGCAAACAGCATGGATGACAACATTTAACTCGCAATGTCATCGGTGGACAATTCTACTGAGTCTAAGGGGAGGTAGTTCAACAATGAAAATGCAATAAATGAGAATAAAAATAAAGCAAAAAACTTTTTTCAGTATTTGAAAAATGACTTCGTCATTCAATAACCCCCCCCCCCCCGCCCTTTTAATACACCCAACTTTAAAACACTGAGCACCAGGAATAATGTATTTATACATAGATATATCTATGAGAATATAGATATTGTGCCATTAACAAGTTGTTATGGACATTTACTTAAGGATGTGCTAAATAAGGTGTAAAGTAATTTTCACTCCTGCGAGAAACATGAAGGAAGTCTGCAGTTGAAACTGCAATGAGAGGATATTCAGTTATAAAATACTGATTGTTTCTTTCCAACAAAACTTAACATATATTATTCCTTTATTCTCGACAATCTTTGTCAATAATTAATTCAACGGTAATGACTGCGAACTTTGCATTTCAGTGAACCAGTCTGTTACATTCTGCCACACATCATGCCACATAATAATAGCCATTACGAGATACATTGTGAATATGCATTCATTACATACACTTGGGAGCAGAAGAGAACTTCTCAAATACAGAGATTACAGCAATAGAATATTTTGCAAACTTTGTGAACTGAACATCATACTTCAAGTAAGGGAAGTCTATTCTGCCCCAAGCTCACATGCAATACAACTCTAACCAAGATCCATTTCTCAACCTCTACTCAGTATCTTACATCAGAATTAAAAAATGGCCAGATTCATGCTTGCCTGTGAATTACTTATAGTTGTTAGATCTTTTTAACACTATTCAGCCAGTATCATTAACTCATTAAGCAGGAACATCACTGTAAGTCATTACTTATTTTTGTAATTCAAAATCACACAGTTTCAGTATATCACAAGATTATTAAGTAAGGACAGATAAGGAAGTCTATTCAGACCATCTTAGCTTATTGGCTGTCTAACCCATCTGCGGTCCCATCACAGCAGTCAACTCTTTTATAAGTTGCCACAAACATTTCACGACATTAGTCTTAAGCTTGCCTATCAGGAGTTTGAACTTATGTTCACTCATCCTCCTGTGTTATGACTTTACCTAAACTTGGGATTTGAATTGGTCATTGGGGAATGTGGATTCAAAGTCTGCAGATACGGGTTGTCAGTCATGACTTGGAGGGCGGGTGTTACCATGTGATCGCCATCCATCACGCTCTTTCGAACAGCGTTTGTTTTAGGCCCTAAAATAAGACAAAGAACTACAGGTGTTGTAAATCAAACAAAAACAGAAATTGCTGGAAAAACACAGCAGGTCTGACAGCATCAGTAGAGAGAAGGCAGAATTAATGTTTCAAGTCCAGTGACCCTTCATCAGAACTCAGAACTTTTGTTTTAAACATCTTTCTACAACACTTGTATGGTTAATAAAGTCTCCAAAGAAAATGAAACAAAAAATATTCATTTTAAAAATATGTCCTTAAGGACTGTTGACAGCAATGTCCAAGAGATGCATGATTCATTTTTATAGACGTGCCAACAATCCTAAGGGGTCAGCCACACTAACAATGCTTGGCACTGCCACTCACACTGCACACCCATAATGTCCTCAGAATGTTGTCCCTTAAATTCCAGCCTAGAAATGTACTTTGATATATGAAGTAATACAATCCATTTACACTCATATATTCACCTGAAACATCAATCTACATTTTCTTATTGATTTCACACATCTTGAGCATTTTCTGTTCTCCTTTTCTATTTTTTAGACGTGGCATTCAATGTTGAAACTCATTCTCAAATGGTTTCCACTGATATGTGCATTCTGTTCTGAGAGAAACTACAAAAGTACTTGATATGCATTACTTGTGGAGGTCAGAATGAATTAAAATCTATTGTTTGTGACAACGAAGGGCAAATACATCAATAATCCTAAATCAATTATCATTAATCAATTATTTCAAACTAAGTTAAAAGGACGGATGAAAGGACAGACTTCCTTTGTTCACTATTTATAATGAAATCGTAAACACATCATATGTACATTTACGATTTCACTACAGTCTGTGAACAGAGGAAGTCTCATCTCATGATTGCCACTAAATTGAATAGTATTTGGTCAGGATACAATGGTAATTCCTTCCTAAGTACAAGTATGGTTTATGTGGCCAACTGTTGTCCCTTAAAGGCATTCAGAATCTTTGGTTCTTAAGTTTCAAGAATAAAAAACAGCCTTATGTAGCATGTCATAGAATCCCTACAGTGTGGGCACAGGCCGTTCAGCCCAACAAGTCCACACCGCCCCTCTGAAGAGCATCCCACCCAGCCCCATTCCCCTACCCCTGATTTTGCCATGTCTAACCCACTTAACCTAAACATCCCTGGGCACTATGGGCAATTTAGCATGGCCAATCCACCTAACCTGCATATCTTTGGACTGTGGGAGGAAACCAGAGCACCCGGAAGAAACCCACGCAGGCACGGGGAAAATGTGCAAACTCTGCAGAGACAGTCACCCAAGGCTGGAATCAAACCTAGGTCCCTGGCGCTTTGAGGCAGCAGTGCTAATCACTGAGCCGCCAAGTGTAATTTTTTTTTTTAAACATATAACTGTGTTCCCTTTAAAGTGGCATAAGTAAAAGCGTAGAAAAAGTGAAAGACTAAAACACTGATGACTGCCAAGAAATCATACGCTGATATTGTCACAAGTGAGCCAAAAATTGAGGAGTTAAAGGATGAATAGAAATAAGCTGACGGAAGCAGGGGAAATGAGGAAAAGTTTTGGTTAGAGACCTCAAGACTTGAACTGACCTAATACTTTCATGTTTTCTACATTTATAAAATCAGGGGCCAAATTTTCCCTCTTTTGTTTAATGGTTCAAGTTCGGTTCAGATTCATGAACAAACTCGCATTCCAACAAGTGCTGGAGGCCAAAATGGTTTACACCGCGACATAAATTAGATGTGCAAAGGGATATTCAAATTATGGTTCTGGTGATGGCTATACGAATGTTGAATAGGATGGGGTTTGAAAACCTTATTAAATTTATAATCAGCAATTAAAGAGTTAAAGTGGAAACTCCTTCATGGGGTCAAACATTTATTCCTTTGATCAAGCAGATGTCAGGAAACCGTTATCTGTGTGATAAGTGGGCTTGTTTCAAGCTTCAGAGACAGGCAGATGTGCAGAAGATTCATCTGATCTAATATCTAATTAAGAATTAAAAATACTGTTTGAAATATAAAGAGTAATGACTAAAAAGAGCACTAGCAAGGTCAAATGCCTCTGTTGCTCCATTACTTCAGGTATTAGATGCTTTATCAGCACACCAGGCATGATTGTTGTATGTCTTAAGAAAGTGAAAGGTGAAAGAGTTATTCTTCCTAATATATTTTAAACGGATGTCCTGGACTCTGAAAAGAAGAGTTATTAATTATTCATTTCCAGATGGCCTACTATCTGATTACAAGTTGCAGCTTTGGGTAATTAAGTGAAAGCAACAGAGCACCTCTCGATCAACTCGGCCTATTTTCTCCAGTCCATCGTGGGTGCTTTTTCATTTCTATATCACATTCAATGATATGTTCAGACACAGAAGCTCAGTTAACGTCCTCCCCTGCTCATTATATTCTAGGATAAAAGGAGGATTTCTCAGATAAGAACAGAAAGACATCAGTTTGCACTGCTTACCAATCACAAAATAGGTTGGCAACACATTAACTGAAAAAGGTTTCTTGCAATAACACTGGCATTAACCAAGTGGCATTCTTAAAAATTCATCACAGCTGTTCCCAAATGATATCCACACACCATTTACCTGTTCGTAGCTTGAAAACTCATTTGTCATTCTGTGGCATTCATTGTCAAGCTGAGATTCCATTATGAATAGGTAAACGTAAACATCTGTGCAACATTACCGTATTGGGCCATCCTATATGTCAAACAAATTAGCTTTGTTATAACTATGGGTACAAAACATAAAATGCATAGCATGGTGCATCAGGTCACCCCTTGATGTTTACAAACCTTACTTACAACATCAAACGATAGCAGGATTACCTTACAAATCAGTTATTAGATACCACTATTCGTGCACAACTTGTTGAAATCTTACAATTCAAAATGCTTCTGTTAATAGTAGGTGGGGGGGGAAGGGAAGTAGTTTACTTGCTAAATTCTCCCTTCCCCTTTCTGAACTTCTCATTTGATAAAAGGACTATCACAAACACTGCTCCTATGATGCCGCTTGACCTGCTGTGTTCATCCAGCCCCATGCTTGTTATCTCGGATTCTCCAGCATCTGCAGTACCTTTTATCTCTATCACAAACAAATAGCCAGTTTGTTTGTCCATGCAGATACTAAACTGGTGACAGACTTAAAGTGTACTTTCCACTCCTACGTAGCCTGGTTGTGGCCATGGTTCTATCCTCCACACAGGCTGCTGTTAACTAGCCTGTGATGATGGCAGGGTTACCTTAGATAGCAATCCAGTAATATTGAGGCTACAAACCAAGATCCAAATGTTGCACCATTTGGAACACCAAGAGAAGTTCAGAGCTTTCCACTTTCACCTGTGAACTGTGGTTAGTGAAACCTAGGTGCATCTTTGAACCTGTTCCATTCATAATATTGTATCAGAGGTAATTTCCTGGACAGCTTTTAATGATAAATTCCCTGGATTCCTGTAAACATGTAGCAGCTTCAATCTGGTGATTTGCCATGTTAAAAAAAGCCTGAATATTCTTTTAAATTCCTGACTGGATTCCACCAGACTGAGCAGATATATTTGTTGTCTTTTACCTGTGTAAACATTAGCAGGTCATATCTGTTGCTTATATTTTAATACGACTTAGCAACAAAATACCCCTTTTAAACTTTGCCTGTTGGCAAGAACAGAATGCGCAGAAAGTTAAAACAGCTGCCAGGTGCTACACCACTGCATCTCTGACAGAAATCACCTTTATTAACTCCTGGGATTTTGACATCAATAAGACCATCATATCAATATCATTGTTTGACTACATCATTCAAAGCCCAACATGGTGTTAATGGCTTTTCATGGCTGTGAGTATTAAAAAAAAGGTCTATGCCTGATCTTGGAAGCTAAGCAGACCCAGGCCTGGTTACTACTTAGATGGAAGACTGCCTGGGAATACCAAGTGAAGTAAGCATTAGGGCCCTCTTGTGGCACAGTGGTAATGTCCCTACTCCTGGATTAGGAGACCCAGGTTTAATTCACACCTGCTCCAGCTGTGTATAATGTTATCTCTGATCTGGTTGATTAGAAATACTGGTTAAGTAACTTTTTTTAAAAAAGAAAGACCCTGGATAGTAGTGGAGCTCGAAAAAGTTAATAGGAGTATACTTCAAATTACATTTCCCTTGTGTCAGAAGGTGTAAGAATGCCTCTCAGGACTCAGAACCTTTAGGCTTCCCTGAAACTAAACTTCCACTCTCCCCCACCCTCACCTGTAATCATCCCACTGCCTTTGTCCACACACCACACACTTTTCGGAATTTCCCTCAAATCCTCTGCAGTGGTCTTTTATCACCTGAAAATCCATCCCCTCTGCCACCTCCCCCAAACCAGTCCCTGAATATTGCTCCTCACCCTGACTTTAAATCAGGAGTAAAACTAGAAATTCATGAACATGGATAGAAGTAGGTTCTAAGCAGGGTTCGGACTGAAAGGGTGCAACAGAACTTTCTTTTTCTAATCATATTGCGTTACTGGTTGGACCAGCATTTCTTGTTCGTCCCTAGTTGCCCCTTGAGAAGGTGGTGGTGAGCTCCCTTCTTGAACTGCTGCATTCCTCCTGCTGCTATGGGTTGACTCACAGTGCTATTAGGGAGGGAATTCCAGGATTTTCACCCAGCGACAGTGAAGGAATGATGACATATTTCCAAGTCAGGATGGTGAGTGACTTGAAGGGGAACTTGGATGTGGTGGTGTTCCCATATATCTGCTGCCCTTGTCCTTCTAGATGGAACTCTCGTCAGTTTGAGTATGAAATGTTTACGCGTATTTTCTGTTATTAATAACAATCTGAGGAATAATGGCATTTTCACCTTAAAAAAATTCCTGCACTGTAATTCATTTTCCAAGGCAAGTGATGGCTCACTGCAAAGTGAATGAGTTCGCACATCACTTTTCATCTTTGTCCTGGGTGTTCGTAAAGACAGTTATGATCCCCATGTAACTTTTTAGATTGAATTATATGATTTTTTATTTGGATTTCTCATTAAAAGCAGAATTTTATAACAACAGTAATACAAAAGCAAAACTGGACATTAAAAAAAAAACAGAAAACACCAGAAACACACGGTGAGGCCTTTTCTGGAATACTGCATCCAGTTCTGGTCACCCAACTATAGGAAGGATATTATTAAGCTGGAGGAGGCTCAGAGAGATTTACCGGGATGTTGCTGGACATGGAAGGTTTGAGTTATAAAGGAAGGCTGGATAGGCTGGGACTTTTTTCACTGTAGCTTAGGAGCATTGTGAGGAGACCTTGCAGAAGTTTATAAAATAATGAGGGGTACAGACAGAGTTAATGTAGTTGTCTTTTCCCTAGGATGGGGATTTCAAGTCTAGGGGACACATTTTTAAGGTGAGAGGAGAGAGATTTAAAAAAGACACGAGGGGCAAATTTTACACAGAGGGTGGTTCGCGTGTGGAATGAACACCGAGTGTGGAATGAACTTCCTGAGGAAGTGGTGGATGTGGATACAATTACAGTGTTTAAAAGACATTTGGATAAGTACATGAATAGGAAAGGTTTGGAGAGATATGTGCCAGGAGCAGGCAGGTGGGGCTAGTTTAGTTTGGGATTATTTTTGGCATGGACTGGTTGGACCAAAGGATCTGTTTCCGTTTGTATGACTCCATGATTCTAAGTCTGGCAACATCTGTTGTTGAGGGAGGGATGTACACCTCATAGAGAGTGTGTCTGAACACATCAGTACCTCCCACACGCCCCCTCACCAGCTACCCCATCCCTGTGACCCAAGGGTTGGGAGTCAGCCAGCCAAACATTCTCTGTGCTGCCTTACTAAAGGGTGTAGGCAGCCCTCATGTAGAGTGCCAGCGGCAGTGGAGTGAACCCTGATGCGTTTTTTTTGAGTTTTATTAATATGTTAGCTCCTATGATGTGTACACAGACTGAGTTCCTACTGAGAAAATGTATCAGAACAACTACATACAACCTTATTGTTTGGCCTCAAGGTGATTGTAATCTATTAGGAAAGTCAGTTAGTCAAAGTACAGCAGTTAACTATTCAAGATGGAATTAATATCCCCAGCAATAATATCACATAATATGACAAAACAGTAATTTTAACAATTAACTTCCTTAAAAGGTACATCAACCTATCACAGATACATGCAATATCACAAGATTCCGCCACCCCACTACCACACCCCCATCCCCATTTCCCTTCAAAGACTAGAATGTTTCCCATGAAAGACAGGAACACGGATACAGATTAGAATGAACAGAAATGCATTTATGCGCTGTATCTTTACGCAATGACAGAAATTTTCAGTGGATGTATAATGTAACTAGGTCAGGTTCTTGTCCAGTTCTCAGGGTGTTGTTGTACAATTTGATGCTCCTATGTGTTGTCCGCTACTACAAATTGATATGAACTGGGGATGTGTTGTCTTCTAGATGTAAGACAATGATTTTCAGCATCTGAACCACAATCTTGGATAACCTGTGGATGATCATATTCAATCTGAATCCGTCTTCCGATTTAGAGCATGCACATTGCTCATGGCAATGTTGTATGATACGGGTTAAGCACATTTTCTCAGAATGGTTCGAAGTGTTGGCAGTCTTGTCTCATACGCTTACATTTTGCCTTAATCAAAGCTGAGGTAACTATCTGGTGATTGATTGAGTTCCTTTAGTATTCCCTAATTTCTTTCCAACAAAGGACCATGTGTATCGGGTTGGTTAGGAAGTGTCTGAACACAAGAGTTGTTGGTCAAGGCAGGTCTTTGCCTTGACATGCAGCTCACACTTTTAACATGGTAACCCTGACAGCTTGAGGAGTTTATTTACATTTGTGATAATTGCCTTAACTGTGATATAATATGCTCTGTCAGACTATTGGATTGTAGATAATGTGAAGAAGTGACTATATGCTGAACTCATACGCCTATATATATTTTGGAAGGGCTTTCCAATATATGACTGACAATATTTACTGTGGGATGTCAATTGTACTGAAGATAGCAGTTATTGTCTCAATGGCCATGGTACTGGTGATATCCTGAGCTTGTCTGATGAAATGAAATTTGGTAAATAATCACAACAGAGTAGGTCATTCTGATGTAAAGATCCATGCACAATGACAAACAAAAACTGACTGACTGACTGACTATCTTTTTTCAGCAATGTAGTTGTTTTCCGGTGTCCATCCAGAAGAACCATACTGACATTTCAGACTAACAATGTCAATTCATGGAATCTCAGATCCAGACAGGCAGAGGGCTTGTTGGGAGTATGCTTCACCACACTGTGTCATTTACCTCCATACAATGCATCTAGAATGTGTAACTCACAGCTGGATCAATTTAGGCTCATGATTCACACTGACTGTTTCTTCCTGGGATACATAATCTCATCAAAGTGAATTCCTCAGCTCTGTAATATTATCAACGTGATGTGTCAGATTGACAACACCTACAGTATGGTTAGGATATGGAAGATACTGAATTGCAGGTATTTCCTGAAATGTGTCTGTATATTTGAACTGTAAAGGTGCAACTTGGAAACAATCTGGCATGTTGAACTTTGACTGACATGTTTTCGTGTGCTGTTGTTGAGGTTTATGCTACATCTTCGGCTGTTCTGACAATTAGAGTTTTTTGCACATTTTTTCCCAGAGTCCTTTTGTGGCAAATAGTTTGACCGATATTGAATGCTGTGCACTGTTTTGGTAAATGGGATAAATCATATCTTATGTATGACTTGGTTGGGTTACTGACTTTCTTTGCCCTTGCTATTGTCGTTATTGAATCAAGAGATGGAGGGTGATGCTGTCCTGCAACAACAGATTAAAATTTCCATCTGTATTCAAATAGTGGGAGTATAGTATGTCCTTAAGCTTTATCCAAGTGTGTTTTTCGATGATTTGACTGGTATAGAAGGTATGACAAATTCCAGCCTTTCAAGCAATAAACCACTGGCTCACTTGATTGCTGGGATTAATTACTTGATTGTAGGATTAAATTTAAGCCCTTGAATTCTGAGGGTTACTTTGTACTGGTCCTTTTTTCTGGATCTTTCTGGTTGCTGTTCTAAAAATCTGAAGAATTAACTTATCTCAAACTTTCAGTGCTTCTTTCCTTTGTCAATCATTTGTGGTTTGTGAAGTATCATTTTATTTTGAATAACTGGAACTCAGTAACTAGATCAGAAGCTTACCAATCCATGATGAGAATTCTTGTCTCTACTATGGCTTGTATATTATGCACTTTTTGTATCTTCACCTCATTTTCTGAGCTGTAACTAGCTTAAGTGCACTTCATTACTTTAATTTACAACTGTGATTTCTGTTTTGTTTCTTCTGACTGCACTGGGAGAGAGACGGCTGCAACTGAATTCAAAAGTCGCAAATCAGGAATTGTTGCTGACCATGGACTGCAATCTCATTAACTTCAATGGAAGTTAAGACAGCCTTCATTCACACCTAAAGTAAAATGTTGAGTTTGCTAGTCTTCCTCGTGTTTTGCGCCACTTTCTGAAAATCAAAATGGTGGAATCAAGTGATAATTCAATGGAGGATTGCCTGCTGGCAGTCCTGTTCGCAATCTGGTCAGAAACTTCCATTGCAGTGAAGTTAGGTTCAAAAGATGGTTTTCTATTGTCGGATCTGGAATGATTCCAGGACAATTCTGCTTATATTTTTAATTACTTCCACCTAAGCATATTAACTGAGAAGTTAATTGGCCACGCTCCTATCAACTGGAGCATATTCACAGCAAAGCCTTGTCATAAGGAGGCTACTGTGCTGCAAACTGAATAGAAGCACTTAGATTTGATTGTGTCTCCTTGTAGACCTCTGTCCTGGACAAAGCGATTCATTTGCCACAGTGATAATGGTCATCTGAGTTTAACTAGAGAGGTTTTTTGAAGCATTAGCCACTGAGCAGCCATCTGACAGAAGCACTCCAATGTTACATATCAGCCAACACCAAGCCATCACCATGTTACATTCTGAAGAGGGTCACTGCACTCGAAGCGTTAACCCTGTCTCTTCTCCACAGATGGATGGATGCCATACCTGCTAAGATTCTCCAGCATTTTCTGTTTTCATGTGTACCATGATACATTCTTTGGGTTTCACTGTTATGTTAATTCTCACAGGGATAGAGGTTTCACTGAGCACAGGTATTAGAAGATTTATTTGCAAAGCAACTAAATATATTGTAGAAATTGTTAGAGAAACTCAGCAGTTGTGGCAGTGTCTACAGAGAGAAATCAGACTTAACATTTCGTGTCGAGAGACCCTTCCGCCGCCCAGAAACATGAACTGATTTCTCTCCATAGACACTGTCAGACCTGCTGAGCTTTTCCAGTAGTCTCTGGTTTTGATTCTAATTTACAGCATCTGCAATTTTTTTTTGCTTTTTAAATATATTACAACTGTACCAGGCCAAGTGGAGCAGTTGGAGTAGTAGCCATTCAGGTTGGAGTTAATACATTTACACATGGCATGATATAACAATGGTTTATAATCATTTAACTCTCTTAAAGCCAAATATGCATTTGACCATAGCTACACACAATTGTACAACAAGGTCCTTACTAATTGTCCACTGGCAGGCCTCAAGTGACCTCCAGGTGGAAAGGTCAGCCTCAACCTTCTCCAATCCGAATGAATCTCATGGAAGTGGGAAGGTGATGAACAATTTTTAGAGCAACGCCATCCCCGAAACACCTCTCATCCTGCTCCCACGGGCCAATTTAAATTCTGCTGTTATTTCCATTTCTCTCTCTCTCTAGATTTGTTGCTAGACCGAGTATTTCTGGCATTTCTGCCATTTATTTGAGTGGAGAATCCTTCCAGACTATTTTGTTACCAAGCCCTGTCCCTATCTGCTTACAGAAAGTTTGCTTCAAGGTCCTGCCAGGTAGCACTGGTACAAACATAAACAAAAGTAAACCTGTCACATTCAGAGAAGCAGGTTTTACTTACACATAATCTCCTACACAGACTGTAAAATACAGTCCAGTGCCACATTGTTAATATTCAGAAGAAAAGCAAGCATGGAATAGCTGTTCACTATTCGAACATTTTGAGTTCTCATCTCAAGCATGCATGCTTGAAAAAATAAACAGTTGAGAACTGTAACTTCCTTAAGTCAGGGCACTTCTCTACCTTATTGTCTGCAAAATCAATTAAATAGTGTGCCAGAAAGTATAAAACATCAATCCATCCAAACTCCGGTTATAAATCAGTTTTCCCATTAAAACTACTGTTATGCAGTAGTCGCATTTAAGTCCATATCCCTGTTAGCAGAAGTGCCAGGTAGTTTGCTCTTTAAAAATCCTTACACATAAGGGCCACAAGCATTCTTTCAAAATGCAAAACCTTTGGCGCCCACAAGGTGATTATTACATATTCTTTGCGCATAAATTTCATCCTTGCACCAAAGGTGAAATTTTGGCATGAACACCTCCATTATACACAAACACTGAGGGTTAAGTCATTGGCAAGATACATTGCCGCAGGAAGGCGTTGACAAGAAACCAAATAAAACAGAGCACAAGCAAAATTTCTTCTCCCGGTGTTAACCACAAGCACGGACTCATCTCGTTAATTCAGATTAGCCAGTGTATATTTAATAGCCCTAGAATAATATTAATTATGGGCCATACCAAGAGTTAACATGAAGAAAGAAAACAAATAACGATTTTCTTCAGTTCAACTGGTATATTTGGGAAACTTGAGCACAAAATCCAGGCTAACAGTGCAGAACTGTGGCCATGCTGCTGTGTCAACATGTCACCTTTCAGTTGAGGAACCAAACAAGTCGAGATAAAAAATCTAATGGTGTATTTCAATGCAAATAGGGATTCATTCCAGTTTTCGTCAAACATCATCACCAGATTATATTTTCTGGCGATTATTACATCACTGTTGCCAGGACTTGCTGTGGTCAAACTGTTCCTACACTAGGACGGTGACTGTACTTCGCTGGTTGGAAAGAGGTTTGAGACAGCCAATAGCCAGTAAATATAAATGCAAATCTTTCTCTTTTTATTTACCTAACAGAGATGCTTTGATTACAGATTGAACTACCTGAGTTTCCAAAAGCAAACACAATAGCCTGAAAACATGGACATCACTGCATTTTTTAGGGCATTTGGAGGTGAGAGAGAGGAGAGACGGGAGAGACTGGGTTTGGGAAGAGTGGGGGCTGGGCAAGGGAGAGAGAGAGAAACAAGAGAAACCAACGTGGACAGTCAGAAAGGAAGTGTATGCAGCGATAGAGAGAGAGAGAAAGAGAGAGAGACACACAATGGGAGAAGAAAATGTCAGTGGGGATGGGTAAAAACATGAAGAGAGGGGAGAGAGAGACCAAAAGGGATGGAGGAGGAGGGGGCAGAAAGTATGAGAGAGAGAGAGACAGAGATAGAGAGAAAGAGACTGGTGTGGGGGGAAGCTGAGAGACGAAAATATTGATGGGAAGGGGCCATTGAGAAAGTCAGAGAGAGAAACTGGGGGTGAAGAGATACTGGGGGATAGGGATAAAGAGAGACAAATCAAGGATGGAGGAGAGGGAGAAAATGAGGTAAGGGAGCTTCTGGGCAGGTGATGACAGATATGGGACAAATACAGGGAGAGTTAGAGAGAGGCAGGGAAAAGCTAAGGTGTTGGCTGGTGGTGGTATATAGAGAGAGAGAGAGAGAGAGAGAGAGAGAGAGAGAGAGAGAGAGAGAACACCCAAACCCCTATCCACCAACCACAATTATACCCAAGAACTTCCAACACCCAACCTTTGATGCCATGCCGCTGAGGAAGATAACTTTACTGGTAAAAGGGAACTGGGAACACATCTGTCGGTCAGGATGATAGCGGCCACTAAACATAAGGCAAAATAAGTATTGAGAAAGCAGCAAAAGCATCATGCAGCTCAATTCTAAGAATCTGACAGATTCTGGCCCACATCACTGTGTCAATTGAAATCTCTATTCTCCTGGGCAAAACCTATTTTTAAAAAGTAAGGCTTCTTTATCTGTAATGTTCTCCAATTTTCAACCACAGTTTTAGGTGAAATAGTACAACTAAGAACCTTAATTTCTCATTTGGAGACCTAAAATAACCAGACATCTAAAAACAGTCTTATTGTCAATTAGCATCAGCCCATTTTCAAGGGAAGTCTCTCATGAGTTACAGCTTCCTGATTGATGTAATCTTAAGCAACACGTATAATGCCCTACCCCCATAAAGTGTGCTCTGGAGAAAAAGCTCTTTTTTGTTTTTTAGCAATATTAAAAAAAAGAAAAGCACTTCATACAACTATGTCAGTCCTTTTTTAAAACACATCTATTGTTGCCTGAGTAGATTTTCACTTCCTCCATTATGTGGTAACGTGCGGCCTTGCTTAATCACAGCCTGAAGCAGCAGAATGAATGTGTATGGAAGTGAAGAAAGAAAGGCTCATTCTCTGCCCAGGAACTACATACATATCAGGAAATGAATACATGTTTTTAAAAGTCTTTCCAGCTTCTGAATCAACTGGCCTTAACTAAAACCTCCCTTTTGTTCTAAGGCTTTACAGCCAGTAGCCCTAGTCGAGAAACGTGTTAGTACTGTTTTCTTTCCCCCTCCGACTTGAATTTACTTTTCAAATCCTGCTATAAAATCAAACTGTTACATTTCACCATCTGAGAGTTATCAAAGTTCACATCTCAAATGAAACCATCTGAATTCTGGACTTGTTTTAATTTTCCAGCCTAATACCCCACTCTCCCGCATTCTTCTGGCAGCATGCCACAGTGAGTAATAAAGTGCTAAGCAGAAGACAGGAAATACTAGAGAAGTCAAACAATGTTATGACAATGTTTATAACTTTTACAGTCAGGCCTGGCTGCACATCTGCACAACATTAGGCACTGGTCAGGCCCACAGAGAGGAAACCATTCTTTAGCTGGCAGTGATCCGCTTAAGCCAGATGTTATCACTTTGCCGGTATCTCTTCAGCAAACAAAAAAAAATTTACATTTCAGAAGAGGAAATGGGAGTCTCTTGTTTTGAAGAAAAAGGAAGATAAATTAATTCTGTTGTGTAATTGATCTACCACAACAAGAACTGAAACATAGACCATGCAATAGCAATTTTCTTTGCTATGATAAACTCAGTTACTGCCACAGCAGAAAAAAACTTGTCAAAAGAATGGGACATAGTAACAGCAAGCAGTGGAAGCTCAAGTACTTCAGGCTTATAAAATGTGGACTGCATTCAACAGTCCATAAAATTAGTCATTTGACATATATTTACATAAGAAATATTCCAATAATAACTTGCTCTGCAAAGACTAAAATTTCTACCAATCTTAAAGGAATTTATGATACAGATGTCTATCTTAACTGCTTTTCTCTGGAGTGTTATGTCAAATGTAATACAATCACTATTAGAATGCAAAATATTGGCCAATTTGTGTTCTAATTAAAAAATACAGCTAGTTAACAACACTTTCTTGCCAATAAGGTAAAAGGTTCTTGCAATGAATTTTGATTTTGTAATACTTCCTTTAGAATGGAAAATGGTAACAAGTCCTAATGCATCTGTGATCATTTGGACAGCTCCTAATAAACTACAAGCCTTAGTTTGGCATTTGGTATGTCAACTACCTCAGTACAAAAAAAAATTTGTAAAACCTAATATACACTCCTGAGATTGCTTAAACAAAATCAACTAACTGTGGACAAGACCAAAGATACAGGGTCATCATTAGTTCACAAAAGTAAAAGTAGAGACTACTTCAGCTGCAAAATTTTTTAAAATTCTAAAACACAGCTTTATCCCTGCAACCCATGCTACAACCACCCCCAACCCACTACCACCTCAAGAAGCACAATACCTTCTTTTCTTCCGGCAAAACACACACTAATCAGATGAATGTGCCTTTTTACAGGTCGATTCAAAACAGATGTTTCCAAAAAGGCACTAAACTTCAGGCTTCACTGAAACGTCCTTGGCCACTGTGTGGTTAAAAAATTCTTTTCCTTTTGAGGATTTTTATACCTTGTAGTGTGCAGCAAAGCTTTCTCTCAAATAGCAAGTCTTATTCTATTTTATTATTTAATGATCCCTGGAGTTATTCTTCACTTCTGAAAATGTTCCTTATACAGAAATCAAATGCAACGTCAATTTCAACCTGCAGTATGCTTGCATCCCCTACTAGCCAGTTGTAACAGTAGGTTATCCATTTGTCTTGGTAGAGATAATGCTATTTAGGTGTAGGATGGAAGGAAGGAGAAGAGGTAGAATGGGATGAAGCTGTTTCTCTGACTGCAATAAGTGAAATCTCTACATTCTTGCAAATTTTAGATTGGGAAGAAAAGTGCAAGTTTATAAGAAGAACATTCAAAATGAATTGTGACAGGAGGATCACATTAAAGTTTCATTGTGCAATGTCATGGCATTTGGAGAGCCATGATATCTGTGTATTGTACAAGCATCATTAAATCATTAATCTGAACCATACCACTATGGACAGATACTTAATAAAGACAAAACAAGAGTCTCAAGAAAAATGAAAGGAAGAGCCGTTACTACATTACTCACATATGGCTTCCTCAAGAGCAGCTTAGTTGGAGGATAGAGTCAGGCAACATATTGGTGGCTACTCCAACTTCCCAGGCCACACTGCCGGATAGCCAAGGGGAAATTCAAAATAATAAATTAGCAAGCCCTGTATTTAAAAAAAGACTTATAAAATATTAATAACTAGTCTGCACCTAATGTTTTATTTCATATCAGTTCATAGAACAAAATATAAATGTTAAAACCAAAGTTAGTCATTTAAATGTACTACTGTTAGACAGATAGTAATGCACCGTAAGCTAACGCATAGTTTGTTTTATCGCATGTTGCAGGTGACGGTTACATTGATGCTGAATTAAACAAAAATTGAGTTTATGATCTACTCATATAACCAAACTGGGTTATCATTCAAGTGGATTTAAACTGTACTTAAATATTAGACAGTAGCTGGAATTACAAGTCAGAATTCACAAAAAGACCACTGGCATGAAGGTTTGAAAGGAAGCTTATAACACAAAGTGTGTTTTTAAGTACAGAATTATCCACAATTACCTAACATTTCTGCATGTTTATTCATGCCAAAAGTAAAAATTACATTTGCAATGTTAACAAAATTCATTACTGACCATGTAGACTTCCCAGACAAATGCAATGACAAAATTCCCCACTGAGGTATGCCTTAGAACAGTTCCCTTTTTATGGCACTCCTGTCTAATTTATGTGTAAACTGTCACAACGGGCAAGTGCAAGGTCCCTTTTCTTACAAATCTGAATTGCTACCAAGATGAATATTCAAACATATCTATCACAACAGAGCTTTCATGCACATCTATGCCTGATAAGCAGGCCAGAGAGTTTAACAGAAATGTTTCACTGGGCTCTAAGTACAATTGAGGAAAAGGGTGGGAATAGTGGACAGTTTGCCTCGAATTGACTTTGTCATTTTGTTTTTATACATTCACAAATCCTAAAAGAGAAAGCGACATTTATTATTGTTCCAATCCAATGTGAAATTACCTTCAGTCGAGGCTGTAGGAAGTGAAGTAACTTTAATATGACACAAAACAGCCAGCAGATGTTCAGCCTTATAACACTGCAGGGGGATTCTGCTTTCTCCCCAAAGTGCATTTCATTCTGCTGTGCTATTTATGTCCACCAAGAATGGTTAACTTAGAGAGAAACTGCAGACCAAAGTAACAAATCAGAAGTGTGTGTGTCATAAACTTACAACAATATAAAATATTAAGCATGTCACAAATGCAGACTTATTAAACGATAGATATCTAGAAATTTTTCATGTTCAAACATTTTCTAAACATGAATAATTCTGAGACCTTAACATAGATGTTATCATTACGAGTGCTTCTGATAATTAAGTTCCAGACCACAACTTTAAAGCAGAAAATTTAAATTATTTCAGTAAAAATCAGTTTATTAAATCAAAGCTATGCTTGCTGACACCCAAGAGGATGCACATTAGCAGCTAAATCTCAAATAGATTGAAATAAAGTGTAATAAATATCGTAGAAATGCATTCAAATGAAAAAGGGTATATCAATGAAGAGGAAAACAGGATTAAAGGAAGTCAATTTTTTTTCCATTTTAAAATAAATCAGCTTTATACTGCGCAGTTCGAAAAAAAATCAGAGGTGAACTCAGCATTTATCATCGGGATTGTTGATGTCAGCAGACATCTCACTGATACAAATCCAGTGATAAATTTGTAAATGGCATATAACAGTGCTGACTGTCATGCTGGCATTTTGCTTATCAGAACAGTGTGTATGAAAATGCAAGGCTTGGAGCTGGATTTTCACCATGAAGGTGGGAAGCACAAGTCAGGATATCTCCTGACATGGTAGAAGCATCTCCATGGAAACAGACCACGCACACACATGATTTTAGTTCCCAAAGTAGGTGTCTAATCAACTCTATCAGAGCTGACAATGGAGGCAGGCGAGTAGTGACACAATTGGATTGAAGGCCCTCCGTTCTCGAACATTTCAACCCAGTTTCAACCACCCCTACACGTTCCACATCCTCTCATATCCCCCCCAGTATTGACTACGGACAAACCTTGGAAGCCATGTAGAAATGCAAAAAGTCTTCTAACAATCTGAGACAACTCCTACTCATACACAATTGAGACAGAAATAAAAGACAGCTGTCCCATTCATGAATTGCACTGAAAGATTTCAAATTCCCTCAAGTGGTCAATCCGTTATATAAAACAAACAAACTCCTATTCAGTAATCGTATCAAAGATAGCTAATCATTTATCAGCTTCTTAAAACTGTCAATCAAAATGTGAAATCACCCTCTGCTCAATAAGTATTCTGAACTTTTAAAGCTCAGCCGAGTATTCATACCGGGCTCAGCTGTAATAGCAGCCCCTGGGAAATCTGAACAGTGAAATACATTGAACGACAGGAATAGATGGACATAGTTTTCCATATCGCACCCTGATGCCTTGTCAATCAATACACTTCAGTAACACTGACAGCTACATCTTGTTGCAGTTTTAAAAGCCGAGGGATTTGAATAACTTCAAATCATTACACTAAAATGATTGACATTGTGACTCCTTTAAGATCATTTACATCAGCTTCATTAATTGGTGACTTCTACAGTGTGAGTTAAGTCTGTTGTAACATATAAAATGTGGTCTGCTTGCACTGAACCTTATTTCAAATGGTTTAACTGAGTTGAGATTTCTTGCCTGTATGATTCGCACACTGCCTCCATTCCGCTGCTGGCAAGAATAGTATCTCCCAGAAATGGAAGCAGAATTTCCACAACTAGTTCCTGGAACCAGCCCAACTCCACAAAAATCTAACCTCTATTTTCTATTTGTGGTAGTTTCATGTACAATTATATTCAAAAGAAAGCACAGTTACTTGAGTTATGGTCAATCTTATGTAAGATCCCTAATCTTTGGTCAAAGGATCCAAACTCTTTGTTCTACCATCCACGCGCAGTTCAATTCAAACTCACATCGGTGCAAACCTACTCACTAACAGAATCATAGCACAGAACATTAATGAAAGCACTGTTCAGGTTCTGGTGGCTGCCCATATCAACCCATGATATCAAGGTTAGCATCTACTTATGAACTACTTTCCCAATCTCTAACATGGCAGCATGGCATCAAGAAACAACATTCTAAGCAATTTACGAACAAAAGAAATTCAATAATAAAAAATGCTTTTTGATCCTTGTGGATTACTTCAGGCACACAGGTTGGTGGGAACCATCTCCAACCTGGCAATTCTGCAACAGTGAGACAATGGAAAAGAGTGGATTTCAACAGATTGAAATACTTATTCATGTAAAGTCGATATCACTGCCCTCCATTTTTGGCTAAAGGACTTTGTCTTAGAAACTTGACTTCTCCACAAATAAACGCGGTAACCTTTTCTGACCCCCTTCCAATATGCTGTTGGTTGGTAATGAGAATATATTTAATTAATGTGACATGTCAAGTCTTATTTTCAAGTCGGATTTACATATTTCAGATATGAGAGAGTAATTCATATATGGACTTAATTTTACAATAAAGAATTTAGAACTCATTCAGTAATTCTCATTATGCTGAATGCCACCAGAAACAGCTGATTTTTGTCAGTTTTATGAAGCCCTAGAATGTTTTCTTATGTTATCTTTCCAAACTCAGCTCATTATTTATGTACCATTCAGGTACTCTCTCACTTGCCACAATGGGGCAACTACTGGCCACTGCCAGGACCTCCCAGGATCCATGGCATGGCGCCATCTTCAAAGTCCAGCCATGCACTTGATCTAGTAGTTTCCAGCTAACCTGAATGGTCCATTTTATTTACCCTGGATGTTATTGGTACCCCTCTTTATTGCAGGGACATGGAGGTCCTGCTAGATGGAGGGCGGGGGGGGGTGGGCGGAGGTGGGGGGGGAGGTGGTGTTGCATGCAGTCACTGCCCCTGGTGTGTGCCCTGAGATGCTGGTGACTGATGAAGATCCAGCAGGTGGGAGAGAGGGGAAAACTGTGTATCGATGAGATGAGGTAATGTTACATTGAGGATACAAACAAGTCTCTCACTGCTCACTAGTCAGTATCTTGTGTCACTGTTCAACACTTAATTGGAGAATGAGACTTCTTGCTCTCAATAGTAGGAAACTGCTCACAATGTCACACGATTCCCCCCCAGCTTTCTCGCCAATGCCCAGGTCATTCAGTGTCTGGGATGATTCTGCCAGCAGTTACTGACAGAAAAGATTATGGTAGAGTTTCATTTTTCAGACTAAATTTGATCAAAAAAAAACATTCATTATTTAAGACAGGTTTTAGAGCTTCACTCTTCTGGTACTGCAGTAACTATGTGTGTTACAGTCATCAAACCATACCTTTCTAAACGTATATTACTTCTATAAGCATTCTTCTTTTGCATGTAATTTGACAACCGCAGTAAATCACAAGGGGTCAATCCTTTGTAAAAATTTTTCGGATATATTCAGCCAGCATTCTTGCAAAAATGTATTTCATGTCAGGTTACTTTAGTTAAAGGAAATGGTGGTGTAATGATAATGTCACTGTGCTAGTAACTTAAAACACCAGGCTAGTGTTCTGGGACATGGGTTTGAATCCAACCATAGCAGAATTGATTGAAAATCTGGCATTTAGAAGCTAATCTATTGGGAACTCTAATTCTCATAAAACCACATCTGATTCACTAATGTCCTTCAGTCTGCAGTCAATGGAGTGAGAAGGATGACAGGGGAATCTGATTGAAACTTGCAAAATACTGAGAGGCCTGGATGGAGACTGGACATGGAGAAGATGTTTCCCCTAGTAGGAGAGGCCAGGAGCTCAGAGCGAAGGGGCAACCGTTTAGAACTGAAATGAAGAGGAATTTCTTCAGTCAGAGGATGGTTAATCTTTAGGACTCATTACCACAGAAGGCTGTGGAGGCCAAGTCATTGAATGTATTTAAGACAGAGATAGATAGGCTCTAGATTGGTCAGGGGATCGGGGTAATAGGGACAGGACAGGAGAATGGGGCTGACAAACTTATCAGCTATGATAAAATGGTGGAACAGAATTGATGGGCCAAATGGCCTAATTCTGCTCCTATAACATATGGTGTTATGGTCTTCAAGAAAGGAAATCTGTCATCATTACTTGGTCAGGTCTACAGATGACTGCAGACCCTCAACAATGTAGCTGGCTCAACTGTACTTTGGGCAATTAGGAAGGAACAATAAATGCTAGCTGAGCTTGTGACGCCCATATTCTGTGAATGAATTAAAAAAAATACCAATATGCCTGCTGCAGCCATATTTTGCAGGCTGACAGATAGAAATAGTTAGCTGTGGTTTAATAGTTTGTTTTAAAATTAACATTTTACAGATGGATTGCATCAACTCCACACCATTTGTTTCCACTCTCACAGACTGCAACTTACATTTTTAATCCACACTGAAATATTAAAAGCATCTTCCCTACTTTAAAGTGGAAACTTTGTAATTGGATTGTTTTCCACACAAGATGAAACATAGAAAATATAGAAAATACAAGCACAAGAAGTCCATTTGGCCCATTGAGCCCAGTTTACCAATCAACACATTCACGGCTGATTCTTTTTCTCAATGCTATACTCCACACTAACCGCATACCCTTCAACATCTCTAGAAATCTATTTCTTTCTTGTACACATTCAGTGACTTAACATGGCCTCCACAGCCCTCAGTGGTAAACATTTCCACAGGTTCACCGTCTTCTGGGGTAAAGAACTGTCTCCTCATCTCAGTTCAAAACGGGCAGCCGCATCTCCTGAGAATGTGAACTCCTTGCTATGGATCTTCCTGGCCGAGGGAAACATAGTTCAGTCTGTCGAGCCATGCAAGAAGTTTTTGTCTTTCAATGAGATTCCCTCTCCTTCTTCTAAACTCCACTGAGTACAGACCGAGTCAACTCAATCTTTCTTCATAATTTGCAATCCTAGCAATCATCTGGTGAACCTCCACTGTGCTCCCTCTGTGATAACTGGATCTTTTCTCAGGTAGGAACACCAAAGCAACACACAATACTCCAGGTGTGGTCCCAACAGCTGAAATTTAGCAAAGAAATCATTTAGCAAGATATGCTGGGGTGTGGTAATCGCTATCAGATTGGCATACCATTCCTAAGTTTACTTTCCTTCACTACTGAGTTCCACACTTCAAATCTTGGCTCCTTCAGAAATGTGGAGCATATGCAAAATCAAACAGTTCTCCATAGTGCAGGGTAGTTGGGACAATTAATCTACGCACCTATTGAAAAAGGCAATGTGCTGTCTTTTGAGATTACAATGCCCAGCAGGATAATCAGTCATGTTAACAACCACTCAGAAAGGTTAAGTGTGTAAGGTAAGTGTGGGCTGAGGGGGGCAGTTGGTTAGAGAGACAGGCAGATAAGGTGCCAGTGGGTAGTGTGCCAGGGTGCTAAGTTGGTAGGGTGCTAGGTATGTAGGGTGCCTGGTGGATAGAGTTAGCTACAATGCCAGCTAAGTCGTGAAGTGCTTAGGGTAGATCAGGGGCTGGGGGTAGTGGGTGTGTCAGGGAGGGGGTGTCACCACTGGCAGAGTCAAGAGGTGTTGGGGACAGTGGGAGGGGGTTTGCTGCAGGAAGGAGATGTCATGGTTGGAAGGCAGAGGAGTGTTGGTTAGGCCCAGCAGGTTTTTGGAGGGGAGGTGGTTGTTAGGTCTAGTGAAGCTGAGTGGGGGAGGGGGTCGCTTTCCCAGCTCCAGCAGCTGGCGAGTGGGTTTCAGGCCAATGGTGGGAGGGAACATGGTTTAAGGGGCAGTATGGTCAGAGATGGAGTGGATGTGAGCAGTTGGGGGAATGGTGGTGAGATATGCTTAGGTGATTATGTGGTGATTTGTAAATTCAGCTTAACAATTATCCAGGGTTAAACTAGGTTTTTAATCATCTAACTTCTCCTGGGTAACTATTAACCAAAGCAGAACCCTCTGAATTCTCTGCCTTCAAATGAATTATTTCTGAGATGCATAGGAATTGCGAATCAAAATCTTTAATTTCTGGGTAATTTCCATGGGATACGTTTAGTCCTGAAGCACAACTCCATTCTAACTCCACTACTCCAACAACTATCTGACTATTGGAATATCCAGATCCATTTTGATTGAATTGCAGCCAGAAAGTTCCACATTGAATGTGTTTTTTTTTAAACTGTCCATGGGGCGAAGGTATCACTGGCTAGGCCAGCATTTATTGCTGATTCCTAGTTGCCTCAGCTTTAATAATTCCAAGAATATGAACAGCAACGGGATGGATTTCTTTTTCTTAAAACAGTAAAAAATAAGGGAAATAAAATAAACCAAGTGAGAAATAAAGACTAAAAGAAGGGGAAACTGTAATGATGTCTTCTAAATTTACTAATTGTTCAATAGGCATCAGCTTCTCTACTCTTTGACAAGCATGGCATCAGAAAATCAGGTATCAATTGTAGAACAAAGTGAAATAAGCCAAGCCTGAGGAAAGGAGAGAGAGAAGTGGGAGAATGATGTTGGTGAACTTGCCACTTTGGCCACAAGTGAGCATTCTTAATATACTTACTGAGATGATGTAGGATAGGGCTAAAAAGGACAGACGGCAAGGTCAATGAATAACTGTTACTAACCAAGTTTGATATCCTGAAGAGAAGCAACATTTTTCACAGTAAAATATTGCTTTGCTGGAAAGCATTTACGATCTATAAATTGAATTATCTGTAAATTTTGGCTGTATGAATTTGCAGTTAATTACATTATTAAAAACGGAACACAGTCTCATTTCCAGAATGCTACGACAAACTACCATCACCATTTCCTTTACACTTAAGAACAGAATGCTTTACATGTGTACTCACAAATTCTGTAATTCAAGCAATAACAGATGTTATTGAAAAAATAAAGGAACAGACTCAAAAGCTGCGATGGAGCACTTCACTATAACATGTGTAATGCATCCATCAGTAGAAGCCGTCACTCAAAATGATTAAGATAATCAATCAAACACTTTAACCAGCAAAAATCAATGAAATAAACTTACAGCAATTTACAAAAATAAAACCACTAGATAGATACTTTTTAATGAGTGGTAGGTAATTTAATAGCTGATTGCCAAGGATTGAAGTTTCACACTAAACTTAATGTTCCTTGAATATTAAAATCACTTCCTTTTCATTCTAATTTCTGGAACAGTCAAAAATGATCATTTTGACATTAATAGCTGAGAAGCCAAAATAGCAATGAATCACAGTCAAGTTGATAATGTAAGGGTGTTTTCAATGCAGCTGCCTCAAAACTTCACAAAAAGTTATTTAAAACGAAAATGGAAGGAATGAAGTGGAGCCAGGGTGTTATATGACAGAGCACGAAAGACAGCAGGTTTATATTTAGTGGCATAAACATTTAAATAGTTGAAAGCAATATATAATGTTCTTAAGGATTATAAGTTGTATAAAGAACAAGGGATGGCCCTGGACATTTTCAAGTAAGTTTTATTTTGTACAAAATGTTATATTTAGATCACTGAGCAATAATCATAGAATTAAGTGCCTCAATGATGTACACCAGTAACAAACATATAACATTTAGGTTGCTTCCCCTCAACACTCACTCCCATCCCCTAAATTGAAAATACTGGAAATGTAGATTATTTTTGGAAAAACTATCATTTGTGAACCTTTCTCTGAATAAAACATATGCAAAATAAATTAAACCAAAGCTCTTTAAAAACTTCTCAAAAGTCATGACAGTTTATTCCAATTCTCCTATTTCTTTTCAGCTGTTTGTAGCTCATCCCAAATCCAACTGATCCATCCCAAATCTCATATTAGAATTACCTCGCCAAATTTCTATTAAATTGGGAAGCATTCCGAATGCATTATCTTTTGACACAGTGACACATTTCTACCATCCATTACTACATTACCTAAATGCATCAGTCTTTGAACTGGTTGTCTCCTTCATCAGTTGATGCATACTACTTCTGGTCATAATTTACATCTGGTATATCCAAATTCAACTCAAACAAAGACCATTAACATTCATTTGTCTTTGCTGACACTTCGGGACTATGCAATTCTACACTCTCACTCTCTAAATGAACACAAAAGCCTCAGTGCTGTGCTTTCTATGCTGCAATGTTCAACATGTTCTCTAAGCTACTTCTGTCAAGTTTTAAACACATTTTTCACTGCAAAAACATTTTTAAATTCCCTTTGCTGCAAACCATTGCTCCAAGGGGCAATAAAATACTTCTTCAGAATCACAGAATCACAGAATTAATAAGAAATGCCAAATATTTTCGAAGTTTAATTTGCATCAGAATTACCATAATAAATTATAAGCCAATTTTTGTGTTTTGCAGTTAATTTATTGTATGCTCAGCTGTTCAATGTAATTACCCAGGTGGCAACTGCAGTTTTTTTTTCCATATACTGTAACTCTTTTTTTTTAATTAGCAAAGCCCTTGCCTGTAGCTTTGGATCAATCTTGCCAAAAAACCAGCTGTATCATTCCCAATTTACATTTATTGACTCTTTGAAATTGATCTCTTTGTTTTAACAAACATAATTCCCCACAGTAAATAATCTAACAAAAAACACATAAAATTTACAATAGTAAATTTGGAAAACATCCCATTTGAATTTTTGAAAAAGGTGTTCATTTCATTGGGTCTTTCGTTCAGGTCAACAATCTCTGCAAATCAAAATTTCGGGCTCAAAACCAGCTCTCACCCTCCTTTTCTTTTTTTAAGAAAACTGCAGAATTTGTCTTAGATCCATGAGATTCTGGATTTAAGCAGAAATAAGCTTCCATTGCAAGTCTATATTAAAAGAAAATTAGGTCACTTTACTGGAACAATTATCAAAAATTATCATTTTTAGTGTTTAATGCTTATCTGGCTGAAGAAAGAGTTTATACACAAGGTTGCCAAACCACTTGTTTGAAAATAAACAAAATTATTTCAAGTCATGTAATTACAAAATAAGTTCCAAAATAAATAAAACTGAATGTGATTAACTATAATTAAAATCATTATCAACTGTATTCAAACGGGTCTTATACTTTTTCTTTGAAATTTCTAATTACTAAATGATTAATCTTTTGTCACTAATATATTTTGTTCATTCTTTCCTTAATTCTGCAAAAGAAAATCTTCAATATAGCTAGGCAACATTGGAGTTGAGCCACAATAAACACATAACTTTACGCCACCATCACAATGATCCATGGCAATGTGGTATTTACAAGGCTGGTAGAAACTGAAAAGCCCTTTTGCTTATTAATTTGTACAAATTCTTGATTGCTTGAAATATGATTTCCCAAGGTGGCCGACACTGGATCTTTAGAAATAAAATGCCAATTTATTCTCAAGAGATATATTTAATGAAGGCAGTAAAACACAATCGTCAGACAAGGGACAGAATGCATTAGACTCATAGTCAAAAATAACTCATCCCATATTTACTTCATATTTTTCTTAACTCACATCAATTAGGATTAGCTGTCAAGTCCAAAATCATTACCGCGATTACAAAATTATGAACTTTTAATCTGTAGGCCGTGTGGTAAAAATTTAATTGTATTCTTTAGATAAACGGACATAACCTCCATTTTACAATCTTTCATTTTGCATTTTATGGGAGTTTTTTTTTCCCAGCATTACAATGCAGTTACAAGTTTTTGATAACAGGAAAAATTTGTCATGGACCAGGGTTTGTGCAAAACCCTAAATATTTACATCAAAGATTGAATGATTCATAGTTCCAAGTAACAGTTACATCTCATGAAACTCTTATTTTACTCGTCATCCATCCACTCCAGAGTAAAACAAAGATTTAACACCTGGTGTATAAGCCTCAATTAAATTAACGCATTATATGTAATCTCAAGACAGCATATTGCTGAACTCAAAATGGCAAACCTAGGGAGGTCAGGTATGGAGAAAATATCACAACCAACACAGTCCGAGTAACATGCTAATTGAAATGTAATTGAGATTGTTTTCCAATAACAATGATTTCCAATGCCTGGGAACTCAATTATGGCGACTGCCCAAGGTATATCCACCTCGTTTCACATTGACTAGCCCCAGAGTTACCACAGCTCTTCATTAAATCACACTTTACAAATGTCTCTGCTGGAAAACAGTGATTGCAGTTCCAATTATTGACCAATCTCATTTTGTATTGACACAGAAGACTTCATTGAATGAGGGTTTAAAACTTAATACATCTCCTCAATCTTCCAGGATTCTGAAGGCCACTCACTCTCCCCTCTGAGAACCTGGTTAAAACTTAATTAAAAAGGCCAGAACTTTCAGTCCCGTTGGCATCAGCCCAGAGGCCAAAATGTCAGCATGCCAGCTTGATCTCATCCACCTCTCCGTAATCCTGCACACTCCTTTTTTTTCTGGAGGTGGTAGCTAATTATAATTAAAGGCATATTAAAACAAACTGTCAGAGGTTGACTGGAATCTTCCTGAAAATGGGACACTGCCCAGTTACCTGGAGGCAGCCTCTTAGCAACAGATCATGGGTGGGGGCGGTGGTTAGAGTGCCCAGGACAGATTTTGAGGACGCCCATTCTTTCTCCCTTAGAGGGAATCCCTCTCCAAAAGAATGGCTTGGCTGGTCACTTGCGCTCTTCATGTGAAGATGGAGAAACAACACCTTCAGCTTCTGGCATCCCCTATTTCTCTCCTACCTTTTGAGGCAAACTTCTGGTTCTTACAAGGTGGAGGACCTCCTAAGAAACCCCAACTTTAACGGCCTGCCACTATCATTAAATGGGTGATGAAGCTGCTGTCTGACTACCAACTGCCCAGTTAGGGAAAATCACTATTTCTCACAAAGTATGAGCTACTGACCCCGATTTGACCTAGACATCAAGGTCCAAAATCCCCTGGAATAATCATGACCAAGGTATGTTAACCATCCTTTCCTTAGCACAAATAGGTAAAACATTTGAAAGGTAGAAGATCAAAGTAATGTTAATGTTAAAGTTTTCTTTTCACTCTTTTAGCTTAAGGATTTCTGGACTCTAAATGGCTGACCACTTTGAAAGAAAATGAAATAAAGGTCAAGGAACATCTATTCTGCTGCGTCACGAATACGTGGTTGAAAATGATGCACATTTCAGATATCTAGCCTGACATTAACTGCAAAATGAGGTAACCATCACCATATTGCTAATAAACTATCTCTTCACACAATAATGAGAAGCAGCATCTTAAATTTTAAAATGTTATTTTTAATTTACAAAATTGCAAGATAATTACTGATGAGAAAAGCCATTTGGCTCATCTTAATTCATCCACCCAGAGAGACTCCAACATTCCACCATGGCAGCATCCAATTTTTTTTTCAATTCTCCCAGCATTCTCATCTCCCTCACCACCCCATTTGCAAATGTATTCCACAGGCAAATTATTCTCAATGCAAAGGAAAATTTTCCAATATCAGCCCCAAATAATCTTTTACTAGCTTAAAACCATCTATGCTAGTTCTAATGCTGCCTAAAACTTCATCTTACTCTGACCCTCAAGATCATCTCTCTGATTTTTTTTTCCCTCTCTAAGCTGATGGGCCTAAGTTGCTGCAATTCCACCTCATGATTTAGATCTTTGCCATTGGGAATTAGCAATGAACTCTACTTTTTGAGCATCTCTTGTTCCCTGTGAACAAATACAGGATTCAGTATCGATGATCCAGTTTTCTTTAACAGAATACCTCCTCTGATCCAAATTCTATTTGCCACAAATAAGGCAAACGAGAAAATAATTTTTATATACACTCTGACTGTTATAAATACACACTGAACTGCTCAACAAAAGGTGGCTGCCATCAAATAACTGGACTTGACAAAATGAGATAGTAAGAACTGCCGATGCTGGAGTCAGAGATAACACAGTGTGGAGCTGGAAGAACACAGCAGGTTAGGCAGCATCAGAGGAGCAGGAAAGTTGGCCAGGCAGCATCAGAGGAGCAAGAAAGTTTGCTGCCTAGCCTGCTGTGCTCCTCCAGCTCCACACTGGACTTAGCAATAAGCTTCCAGATATTTCTCAGAAGTCAAAGTGAGTCAGACAACCAACACTCACGTACTTCCTGATGAGTGTGTTTTGTGCTTTCTGCAAGTCTTTCTTTTCTTAAACCAAGTTACAATTCAGCAAGACATCTTCAGAGAACTTTTGAAAAGATTTTTAAAGACAAACAGCCTACGACAGCCGGCTAGTCAAACAACCATCCCCACAAAGACGGTTAATTCCTCTTTGGACCTTTGATTTTAAAACCAAGAACACAGTTAAACTGGTATCAATTGATCGCTTGGTAATTAAATTGTTACTAGTTGAATAACCTTTTCAGCTTTTCTGATCCTCTCTGTATCTGACTGTTACTGGGCTTGTGCAGGAAAGCAATCTCTTGTATCTGAGAGTGTGCAAAACAAACTCTATTTCTGGTTTAACATGACTGCAGTATTGTTGTGGTCCTTAAAAATTCAGAGACCCCCAACAGAAGGAGTGGGGAAAATACAAAAATTAAAAGGGGAAAGTTAAATCATAATTTGCTTACGGACAGGTGGTGAGAATAAGGAGAGTGATTTATCTTAACTCACAATCCATCTATAACATATCACTTCGGTGATTTAGTCCAACATTTTATGGTCTTAACTGACAGACCAGCACAGGTTAGTCACATTTAGAATCGAGTTGACTCAGACACTGAGATATCTTAGTTTTGTTGTTCACTATGTCAAAATCATTCATGGGATATGGCTGCCATATACTTACACCTGTTGCATGTAATCCATTTCATCTAAGATTGTGTACCTTGTCCACTGATTCTCTATTCATTGAGCTACTAATTTTCTGATTTCACTGCCCCTCCTAGTCTGGTATCAATTTCGAATTTGACCACTTTGATTTGAGTTTTAAATTCAAGTCGTTTAAATAAATTGAAAACAGTAGTGGTTCCAGCTCCTAGCCTGGAGTGCTCCACTTCGTACTCTGTAACAAGTAATCATTGTTTCTTGCCCTTTGGCCAATTTCTTTTTTAGTCAGTGCCAACCTCAGTTCAGTAATAGCCCTGTGTCCCTGAATTAGAGGTTCTTGGGTTGGACCTCCATTCAATGGACATAAGCATATAACTGAGGCTGACTGTCGCCTTGTCAGATACACAACTTTTTGGGCAGGACCAAGACCGTGCTTTCCCCTCGTAAGGCATGTTAAAAAAAATCCAATGACTCTAGAAAAGAAGGAGTAGGGGAGTTCTGGCAAATATCTATGCATTAATTAAAGAAATATCACTGTTGCAGATTATTTGATTGCTCATCTTGCGGCTGTTTGTGGGAGTTAACTGTTGCATTTGTCTTCACTACAACAATGATGAGATTTCACAAGTGCTTCATTGGTAGTGATGTGTCCTATGGTCATTGAAGATGCTTTGTAAATGCAGGTTCTTTCGTTTTACTTGTGTCCTTTGTGTTTTTCACCTCTTCTTTTGTCTGAACAATAAGGATTGACTACTACAATCTGTCAGAGACCTGCAAACCTTATCTTTGTCCATGTTATACTTAACAGTTTTCTAACTACCTTACTGTCCATAATCTTATTAGTTTCTGTAATGTCGCTCAGTCTAATAACTGTAAATAGTCTTTTGGGTAGCATCATACAGTTTATTACCTTGACCCAACAAGAATCTCAATTTATTTGGCTCCCACAACTGTTGTCCTGTCACAACAGGCCTATTCCTACATGAATAGGTCTCTAGCTGATGATTCACTCATCAGATCTGATGCTATCCTCACCATAGCATTGACATGTAATTGCTCACAGAACCAAATATTATTCACTCACCCCTCTTCCAAAAACAGGTAAGACAGCATTGCCTAAATACACAAATGTTGCTGACAAATTTGGTCACAGAAAACGCAAATCAAAGTGAACAATTATACAAATGTACACAACCACCTTCTCTCCATCATGAGGGCAGAGGTGGGAATTGCACAATGTTCAGCACCATTCATGAGTCCTTTAGATACTGAAGCAATCTGCGTCCTAATGCAGAAAGACTTGGACAATCTTCAGGTTTGTGTTGCCAAGTGGCAAGTCTGCATCACACAACAGCAAAATATGGACTACTGAATTTGATTACTATTGTCTGACTTAATAGCTGTGACTTTCGTGAACTGGAGTAGTTTTTAAAAGGAACTAAGAGCACCGACTTAAATTGCGACAGGCAACATCTGATCCACACAATTTGCTTAAATTTCATGAAACCAGAATGAATTAGACAAAAGGCAGCATTAGCTGAGATTAACTATTTTTTTCTCCAAGGCACTGAAAGCAGTCAACATGACCCACCCACTGACTCTCTCAGACCCTAAGAGGCGCAAAAAGGTCCTCACTACCTTCGATCTGATTTACACCATTGTAAGAGCTTTCATACGTTGGAGATGTTAATATTGCTGACAATTATGAAACAGAAAAAGCAAAAATAAAACTGATCAGACAGAATATACAGCCAGCTGAAATTACTCGATAGAATAGCCCGGTGACAACATTGACTGGAGAGAGGCAGCAGGAAACTAATAAGTTAAAAGAACTTCAATATTCTCCACTACTGACAGTCAAGTAACTAAATGTGGACTCAGGGTAAGCCTGTACATCTCAAGACACCCGATATACCCCAAAAATGTTTATTCTTTCATCTTCCTTTTATACTGGGTATTCGCCTCTCTTGTGGCAGTGTCTGTGTCTTTGTCTCTATTTGTGTACCCAAATGTTATATGTTTGACATCGTGCCTTTATAATTTTTTTTCTAAGGGTTAACTGGTAACAAAATTGCTCTTTCACTCAAAACAACTTTATGATTGGTTCCTTACCGCCACACTTAAAATTATTTGTTCACATTTTAACTGGAGATGGTACACTCTTGGATTACAAAGAAACCCTTGCTGCAATCAAACAGGTGAGGCTGAAAAGGGGCGGTGCCAATTCACCTTGCCTCATCTGGCCATAACTATAGCATCCAAAAACACAAGGTTATTTAATGCTGCAAGCTACTTGTGTAGCAGATCAGATTAGGAGGGCAAACATGATATTTGATGGACCATAAATGGCAGATTTATCCTGAAAGAGAGCCACGTAAAATTAATATGCATCATATGGTCCAAAGGCTCTGTCCAAACATTTCCTATTATAATCTTGGAGCGTCTTAAGGTCCAATGCATCTGCGGTCCACCAAATATAGTAGGTACTATTCACAGTGCATCACTGCACAGCAGTGATAATGCCATCATCCAGAATTTAAATAATTCTTAATGATATATAAATCACACATTTTAACAATGTTACCATGCAGGACCTCAGGTATTTTAATGTGTACACCAAAAGTAGCTGAAAAATTCTAACACAAAAATAATTGTAGGGCATCTAAGCCTCATTTCACCACAGCAACAGTTTCTGTTTGATGATGCACCATCGTTGTTGCAATTAAAAACATTATATTAAAGACAGAGATTCCCAAAAACACTGTTGTTGGTGTTGTATTCCCTGCAGCCGTGACAGGGGAGAGCACAGAATTCAAAATCTCCAGTACAAAATGAAGACACTTCCTCTGTTTAAAATGTGCTGACATTAACGAGAGCACAATGAAAATTGGTACAAGTTGCATAATTATTAATGTAACACTACAACCAACACAAGCAAACAAAGGCTCTCCTTGCAGGTCATGGCACATGGAATTGTTTTGCTTTGTACTCAAATCATTTCCAAGCACAAAGAAAATCTGTTTTATTTTCTCCTAAACCCAGCTGTTTATAAATGCTACTCAACAAGATATCTGCTATGGAAACGAGCATAACAGAACGTCCCTATCACGTGGCATCATATCCTTTTAAGACGGCAGTGAGACTGGTTTTTACAAGTCACATGACTCACTGTCTGACTCACAGGCCAAAGATCACAAGGTGGAGTCCCAGCTGGGCTGTCATCACCTGCCCCAGTACACTCAAACAATTAAAATCCCTGCATGGGGTAATTCATGGAAAGACCTGTTGCGTCACACATCAAAGAAAGCCCTGTCCTCCCAAATGCAAGTGCAGATGTGGAGGCTGAACTTCCATGGGAGTTTCTGGATAACACTGCATAGTGGAAGGCCAGGACAAATTCCCACAAATCACTAAATAAAAACCGAAAGAAAAAACTGCGGATGCTGCAAATCAGAAACAAAAACAGAAGTTGCTGGAAAAGCTCAGCAAGTCTGGCAGCATCTGTGGAGAGAAATCAGAGTTAACGTTTCAGGTCAAGTGATCCTTCCACCGGTTCTGAGGAAGGGTCACTTGACCGACAGCGTTAAATCTGATTTCTCTCCACAGATGCTGCCAGGCCTGCTGAGCTTTTCCATTCAATTTCTGTTTTTGTTCCACAAATTGCTGTTTTCACTGTCTCTCTGGAGTTGTTAAAACAGAAAGGGGTAGGGTTTTAAGGCCAGACTTAAAGGAGGGCAGAGGAAGAGGAGAGAGAGAGGCAGAGAGAGAGGCAGAGGGTTTAGAAGGAAACACTACATATAGCAACTGATGCAAGATTAACTTTTAATTTTAAATCTGAGATTGATCGTGTTCTTTGTGTTGGTCTAAGGTATTCTAGAAATAGGAAAAAGGTGACCATAGGGAATTACATTGCAGGTCAGCCATGATCTCAGTGAGAAACAGAACAGGCTTGAGCAGCAGCACAGTCTCCTTCTCGTTAATGGAAATCCAGAGCTCACAGCTGAAGGATTTGAAAGTACAGTCATCAATGGTGCAGCAACGTAACCTAGGGACGCGCCAGACGGCAAGATTGATTGAGTGCAGATATCTTTAAGAGTTGAAGAACTGAGGGAGATTACAGAAACATGAAGGAACAAGGTCATAGAAAGCTTTGATCACAAGGGTAAGAATGTCAACATTGAGTCAAAAGTCACTGTATGATAGTGGACGTGGGTAATAGGTGAACAGGAGATAGTAAGAACTGCCAATGCTGGAGTCGGAGATAACACAGTGTGGAGCTGGAGGAACACAGCACACCAGGCAACATCAGAGGAGTAGGAAAGCTGACGTTTCAGGTCGGGACCCTTCTTCAGGAAAAATGGTTTGAGTTAGGACACAGGCAGCACAGTTTCGGATAAGCTCATGTTCACTGAGGGTAGAATGTGGAAGATGGCCAGGAATTCATTGTAATAACAAAGTCTTGAGGTAATGTGGCATGAATGAACAATTATTGAGGCAGGGGCAGCAACAGCATATATTTGGGAAGCAGAACTGATGATGAAAAGAGAAAGGAGTCAGTCAGCTTCTGGACCTGTGCTCCAGGTCACATAGGATTCTGGAGATGCTATGAGGTAATCGTAAACTGTGTGAGGAGGACAGAGTCTGTGTTTTTGGAGATTCTGGCCTGGACCAAAGCTAATTAATTCAGTCTTCCTGTTATTCAACTGGTAGAAATATCAGCTCCGTCTGTATGATTGTCAGTCAAGCAAGGTAGCAAGTCAGAGATGGCAGAGAAGTTGACAGGAGTGGCAATGAGATGGTGCTAGCTGTCATCAGCATCCTCCCACAGTGAACCTTTAACCTGGCAGGGGAATGCATGAAAACACATGCCATGTAAAAGGGTGGAGGTGGAGTGGGAGTGGTAAGGGGAGAGAATGGATGGTAGTGGGCAAATAATACATATATTTCAAAGGAAAAATGCTGAGTTGTTGACAGTTTTCTGTATTTTGTTAAAGATGACAGAAGACCATGTTCCTGGTCGAATTTTATGTTGAGCTTTTCATCATGGCAAAGTCAAGAAAGCAATGCTGCTCTTTCCAAAAGTAAAGTAGGCAAGGTGGACACACACATAAACAAATAAAATAACTACTCATTGCTGGTCCCAGAACCTCTTTACAAAGCACACATCATCAGCCAAGATCTTGAATCACCCAAGCAGTACACTTATGAAATTTGTCTACAATATCAGGAGCTGGAATTTGCACAGATGATCTAAATCTCTTGAAAGCCCACGAAAACTTTAAGCACCCCACCTAAAAATGTCATTTTTGGCTCTCCGTATGGTCCATCCCCAGCCAATGGGCAAGGTGTGGCTGCCAGCTCACAGTTGCAAATCATAACTTCAAAACAAGCACTTGTTGTTACTGTTAACAACTGGTGTAGAATCCACCCAACAACATAAACAGGTTGGTTACTACACCACTTGGGACTTGAGACAATATTATGGCAATGCTTCCTCAAGCAGTTCTGCAACAGAAGTGTAGGAAAGTACAGAATCATGAAAGATTCAGATGTCCAGCCAGTTTGTCCAAAAAGACTAACACCTCTCAATCATGTCTATCTCTCAGAAGGCCCATTGTGTTGTACTTTCATTCTCCACTGTATATGGTTCAATTGTTGCCCTAGGCCAACAGTCCCACCCTCTGCTTAAATGCAATTGTATTGAGACTATCAACACACCTTCTCCCTTCTGTGATTGAGCCAGCATCTGGTCCTAGACTTAGTAGTCCAAGCTCCAAAGTGTTATTAATGTATAATTTATCTTCTTTCCCTTGCAGATCTTAAATCTTGGACTACAGCCTGATCTTTTCCAAAGTAAATCATCTTCAGTCTCAATTTATAGCTCAAACTAACACTATCAGTTTTATTGCTCATTTCAAACTTGCTTCCAATGTCAGGATAGCCTCACTGTGACTTTGAGTCCAGAATTTCATCCTCTGGCTGTGCAATTGTGCAGACTCATCATCACCCGTTGTGATTCTTCCCTATGAACTATAGAATCCAACATCTGGCGAGCTGTCTTTACTGCTGCTACACGCTTGGTTTCAGTGAGTTGCACAGCAATACTCTCCGATCCTTGTCATTCCATCTTGTAGCCTGCAGCCACATAGGACTGGATTTTAGATGCCCTTGTCGGACATATTCTTTGGTGAGGAGTACATGTTAAAGAGGGCATATGCCATCTCACCACCTTCCCACCCATTCCCAAACTATCCCCTATAAAACAGGGCGCAGGCCAGGGGCAGATGACTCAGCCTACCCACCGTATTGAAATCAATACTGAAGGTTTAACTGAGATAACAAGCATGGGGCTGGATGAACACAGCAGGTCAAGCAGCATCATAGGAGCAGGAAAACTTGACGTTTCGGGCCTAGACCCTTCTTCAGAAATGGGGGAAGGGAAGGGGATTCTGAAATAAATAGGGATGGAGCGGGAGGTGGATAGAAGATGGATAAAGGAGAAGATAGGTGGAGAGGAGACAGCCAGGTCAAAGCTCCCTCCCTATTTATTTCAGAATCCCCTTCCCCTCCCCCATTTCTGAAGAAGGGTCTAGGCCCGAAACGTCAAGTTTTCCTGCTCCTATGATGCTGCTTGACCTGCTGTGTTCATCCAGCCCCATGCTTGTTAGCTCGGATTCTCCAGCATCTGCAGTACCTTTTATCTCTGAAAGTTTAACTGAACTTGTTATCAAGTCAACTGACCCCAATAATACCAATACCGGTTCTGGACGAGTAATTCAGAACCATAGGCTGAAACTTTCAAACACCACCAGGGCAGATGATGAAACTTCAATTGAGTAAACATGTGGAATAAAAAAGCCAGCCTTATGGTAGCCATGTAACCATTACTGATTGTTGTGAAAACCCATCTGGTTGACTAATATCCTTTAGAGAAGGAAATCTGTTTTCCTCACCTGGCCCGAACTCAAAGTGAGCCCAGATCTATAACAATGTGATTGACTCTTAACTGTTAATAATTTGAGATGGACCGTAAATACTGGCTTAGCCAGCAATGCCCACATCCCATCAATGAATGAGAAAAGGGAGTACCAACTTAAGGAGGGATCCCCTTTTGCACATTGGGGGAACCACCTCCAGAAGACAGCATTCCGCCCCTCCTTCTTCTCTGCCTAGATTTTAAGGCCCTCATCTCCAACCACCTCACCCTTCCTAACACACACAAATCCTCCCAATTGAAAGTCTCAAACTTACTGAGTCCTTCAAACTGAGGCTGGATGGAGTCTCATTAGCATCCACTCTTGAGCTCTTGGTGCTGCCTGGTCTACTGGTCAATCAGATTGGCTGGCACCTCCAGAGATGGTCCAATTCTACATCAATTCAGTGCATCCCCAGTGTGTTATGCTTTGTATCACCCGATCACCGACTTTCCTCTATTGTGGGTGGGGCAAACAGTCCACCCTAGGAAATTTTGTCTTTAATCAATATTCCAACTTATTATTTTCTTTTCATTCCCTTGCACTTGTCCATAACAAAGGCTATTTGCCACTTATCAACCCCTCTTCTCAACCTTTGTACTTAATGTGATTTTGTCCCATTGCTTGAAATAAAACCAATTGCCCACTTTGTTTAAATCTGAAAGCCTAGAAGCTATATTTTGGTCAACAAGTCATTTGTATGCACTTTAAACAGCAGTGTTGGATCATGTGATGTTCCTATTCAGAAGCAATGGGAACTGAATGGATTCAGAGCGTTTGTAAAGCTGAACAACAGAAACAAAATATTGGTTGAACGTAACAATCCGTACAGGGATTTTATTTCTTTCTGAAGGTGACGTTGTGGGTTAAGTCGGCCTCAGAACATGGATGCATGCATAAGCAGGTCAGCAAGGCTCAAAAGTGCTCCTTTGCAACTGGTGGATCACAAGTCAATTATGCACAATTGAATTTTCCTAAACTGAAAATAAAGTGGCAGATTTACTGATTACAACTCGAATTTAACTTGAAAAGCAATCATTTTCTCTTCAACCAGAATCTCTGCAAACACACTCTATCACCTGACAGCATTAAATAAACGTTCCAAGTCCTCTTCCCTGCTCCTATTCATAACCCTGCTATGCTCAATGTGTGCAAATATGACCTGACTTATTTACATTGGGATCTGAAATGGAATTAGATGACTTAAGCTTAAATAAATGGCATTAACTGCCATGTAAACATTCCTGTTACTTGTCCAAGAAGGCCCAAACTCAACCTGATGGGAGTACATCATTGTGTGCAAGTTTCTAAACTGTATTTCTTCTTGGCTAAATTAAAGATGTGCTGACAACACCACTTATATCCCCACTTGTAACGATTTTATATCACTTATTTAAAATCAAAACACAAATGTAATGATGCAACTATTGAGCATAACTTTAAGACAAGATCCAACATTGTGAAGCAAAATGTCAATGTGTGAAACAGACATTTTCAGTTGGTGAATTAAATTTAAACTCAGTTGTTAAGACGTACATTTCTGACATTCTGCATCATGGTGCAAAAGCCTTTGGAGGAACACCTTATTTCCAAAACGTAATTTCTAAATCCAGATCAAAGTGTAATTAGGTTTGATTGAGATTAAATGTTAAATTGTCATGCACTTCCAAACCTGTTTTTGCATCTGAATCTGTATGTGATTTATCCTATTTGATTCTCGCATCACATGTCATGGATGTTTTAGCGATGTGTTGGTCACGAATTTCCGGGTTGGTTGGGTGGGTGAAGTCCCAATCTCCTGTCATAAATTTGGCAGGGAATTATCAGGAGCCCTGAGGAAACAGCATAAGCACACAGCTGCTTAATCTGTTTCTGCAGAGGCACCACCAAGTTCTCTCTGAAACTATAGTGGAAGATTGTATAGCCCTTTGGAATTCAATGCCCCAATGTACTGCAGTGCACTTAAGCCCTAACGCCTTGTATCATAGAGCAAAGGGATACTGGCTTACATCTGAAAGTGAGTTCCCATTCTGATCATAGTGTTGCAGAGTGCAGAAGCTAGCTGCTTTATAATGATGGCAGAAATTACAGCCAGGTCATTCCCAAGCTAATTTTATGTACTTCCTAGCAACCAGTAACTGGAATTGATAGTGGCAGGAGAGCAGATGTTTTGCTTGCTCTTTCAAGTGGGATATGTTTAAATGCTTCTACCCAAATCTTCCCTTCTCCCACATACACCAGGGGCATTAGTTAGCAAGATCTCAGCTTGAAGAACATGAACAGCATGAGAAAATGGTCTCAGAGTACTTGGGAGACTATATAAAGAAACATTTTTAAAATCTTTATGACTTAAGTTGCCAATTTTTAATTTCAATAACATACGTTGTTCATAAAAAATCTTCATATACATACTTAGTCACTGCAGCAGTTCGATTCTGTACAGTCTTTACATATGGAGAACGAACAAACCCAAAGCATTGCTTATTTGTACAAAACTACATTTACATACATTTGAGGCACAGGGGATGGTCCACTAACAGAACAAGACCCCCATGTATTTTGGCAGAAAGACCTCAGACAGCGGTCTTTCCCCAATGCCCCTTGACAGCAGCTGCCCCAAGCTTTAGTGCACCCCTCAGCACGTAGTCCTGGAGCTTGGAATGTGCCAGCCTGCAACACTCAGTCAAGGTTAACTCCTTGCTCTGGAAGACCAACAAGTTTTGGGCAGACCAAACAGCGTCCTTCACCGAGTTGATGGTCCTCCAGGCGCAGTGTGTGTTCCGGGGAACAGATTATGGAGCACAGAGTCCTGCATGACGGAGATGCTCAGGGCAAACCTCGAAGAAAACCACTGTGTCTCCCTCCAGACTTCCAACCCCTCCCCAAAGCCACATAAGTTTGCCAGTCGATGTGCAATGCAGATTATAGGTATATACAAACAGAGAAACATAAGTTTGCCAGTGCCTATGCAATGCAGATTGTGATATATACAAACAGAGAAACAGCCATAGGTCATTCAGCTCTCCAGCCTTATGCTCATCAACCAAATCACTCCATACCGCAACCCCATTTACCAGTCATTCCTTAAGTGAAGAAAAGTCAATTAATCTGCCCCTAAAGTTTCAATTTTCCAACAAGGCACCCAAAAGACATGTTACATATGTTCAATTAATTCCTCCAAACTGTTCATGTACTGTGCCTAAACATGTACTAACAACTAAATTCCCTTTTGTTGCAAGTTTATATACTTCAGTTTCCACAGTTACATCGCACCATCCTTGCCCTTGGTTTAGACACTGCAATCCATCTTGAACAGTCCCTGTTCAGAAGTGGTTGCTAGGTGTTATGTAGAAGTGGCACAGTTTGAATCTGCACCCCTTCAGAAGCCATACTCACACACCACCCACTGTCTTCACAGCTGTCTTTATGCTGAAATTTGGAGCTTAAACGATGTAGAATCATAATCAAAATGACTTGCTCTAGTACTGATGACAATTTTTGGTTGAATTTGTAAGTTATTTTATAAACATATAAATTCACAGCATGTCGTTACTGGGCAATTTTCCAAATTCAAAGAATGAACTTCAGAGCTAGAATATGGTTTCTAAATTAAACATTCAATCATGAAACAATTTTAATTTCAAACAAGTTGTTTCTATACTTATTTTAGGGTTTTGATATTTGCTTTAGCAATCTGAATAGAAATTCACACAAAAAGGAAAATGATTTTTTTCAATAAGATTATTAAAGCCAATCGAGCACTTGCTAACTAACTTTGAAATTACAAGTTATTTCTCAGTAGCTTCTGAATGCTGGCATAAGTGTATCAGTCAAATAAAACTAGAAGATTTGTGCAAAAAGGTTAGAATGAGAGCATTTTAAAACTATAACTTTAATATCATATTCAGTTTAATGATTTAACAGCAGAATATTAAAGGGAAATCTGGCTGAAGATATTATTTTATTCATTACCAGCTATAATCCTTTCGGTTGTAAATGTTAATTGAGCTTTTTTTAATATATTTCTAAAATTCCAATGACAAACTATTTGCAGTAAACACAAAAATGTTATGCTGAACAAATATATATTTGTTATTTACGCTCTGTTTGAACTTTTAACATTATAACATCAATAATTTGCAAAATATTATTTTAAGAGTTTGAAATTACAATTCTTCATTTATGAGATCCACTGAATTTGACCTTTCTACAATTCACACTGGTCAATCGCTTGCTTCCCAAGTCATTTAACAAAAGAACAAGGACAATATAATTAAGGATTCACCATCCTCCCAGCCCAATTCAATGTTCTCTTATAAGTGTAAAATGCTGCAAGCCTTACCCTTACCTTAGGCGACTACATGCAAACCTCAAGTCTTTATTAGCAGACCATTTATCTATAATCTGTTCATTTTATTTACCTTTTGACTCTGGATAATTTTGATTTCTGAGTTTCAGATTGCTCACATAGGTGAGTCTGCACTTCCTGTGTCCTCAGAAGTCTTTCCAACTGCCTTAATATAACTACACCGACTGGTTTTATACCGAATTTGTGCAGAAGTCTTTCTACCTATGAAAATGGCAAAGTGACACACATGAAAACTTATTTTAAATGTGAAATAACTCCATCTGATTTGATTTATTTATTTATTGTCACATATACCTAAGTCCATGGAGGCCTGCATCCCCTCACCAAGTCACCCTTTATTTACACAGTACATGGACTCTGACCAGTTAGCTCAGAGCCAAACCCTACAGTGAGGAGGATCCCTGACACTCCTGTTTATATCTATCAGCCAGGAGTCCCTGATTGGCCCAATCAGGGAACTATGAGATCCACCTGGCCAACCTCACTCCAATCACTATAAAATGCAAATACCCTACAAGCTATTTCAACGGTGCATGAACAAGAGAATATTACCCTTGTTACCCAGTGCTTTTAAATTATAAATATCATGCATTCATAGAAGCATAAGCAGACAATCATGGACATGGAGCCAATGAAGGTAACGTTATCAGGCTGACCAAAGCCTTGTCAAAATATGCATTTGAAGGTATGTCTTAAAGGAGAATTGTGGAACAGAGGTGCTTGAAGACATGGCTGCCAACAGTAAAGCAAAAAGAAGGGATGCACAACAGCTACAATCAGAAGGGATGGAGCAACTTGGGCAGTTACAGGGTTAGACAAGATTAGAATTTGATGAGTTGAGGAGAAGCATGAAGAGATAATCCACCATGACTGACTGACAGAGGATGTCATTTATGTTTCAGTTAGAGTGATAGGATGGGGAACAACTTGAGCCAAAGAGATTCATACAGAGTACACAAGACAGATACAGAGGTCAGAAGCAACAATACCTTTAAGGTATTAAATTGTTTTTTCTTCTGAAGAAGGGTCCAGACATGAAAGGTCAGCTTTCCTGCTCCTCTGATGCTGCTTGGCCTGCTGTGTTCATCCAGCTCTACACCTTGTTATCTCTAATACCTTTAAGGACTTTGGAGAGGAGAGGGAGATTAGAAACAAAATGGAAGTTGACAAGGACCAAGGAATTAATGGTGGACTTTTGCAAAGAGATACTCATGATAGTGCTTGGCAAGGATGTGTGATACCAGAGAAGGGGGAGGGTTGGAGGAAGGGATGGGAAGTTGGATAGGCAGCTGGTTGACAGAAATGGAGTATTGTGATCTGCAGAGGGAGCTTATTAACAAAATGAACTCATGGGGATAATGGGGGATCAAAGGAAAACAACACCGTTTACTGTTCAGGGCTGGGGCACAGGTTGTTTGGGTATGTTTAGCTCAGTGGAGAAAAGGAAAGGGCAAAACACAAAAGCCAATGAAAGGAATGGTCCCCTTAGTGGGAAAAGAAAAAAGTACGCTTACTGTTATGGCCAAGCTGTGCTCATTATTGATAATTGTCCAAAATTACCTGCAATTCTATAGCTAAAACAATAATAACAATTAATATTTGAAATTGTGTCTTTTACCCATTTTGCATTCAACGATGGGAATTGTTTAACCCGATTAACTTCCTTTATAAGTTGCAGACTGACTGTCTTCAAAAGCTGCAGATAAATAGAACAGATAAGGAAAGGGCAGTCGAATAAACACTTGCATCTTTATAATGCTTTAATGTAGAAAAACCACCCAGGGCACTTTACAAACATGTATGGAAAATGCGCACTGAGCCAAAGGAGGAGATAATAGAAACAGTGATCAAAAGCTTGATCAAAGAGGTGGGTTTTAAGTAGAATCTTAATGGAGGACAGGGAGCGAGCAAGATAGAAAAGTTTGGGAGGGAATTTCAGCTCCTGCAAAGCACAGGCATCAGTGCTGGAGCAGAGAGTGTGGGGGAGAGAGGGGCTGGAAACACTGAAGAATGATAGGAATGGAGGGTACGGGGAAGAAGAGTTTACAGGGATGGGAAAGGATGAGCCCTCAAGGGAAGCACAACAATTAAATTTAGTGTTGAGACACCAGTGTACAGGGAACTACTAAGTCAAACTTCGTACAAATCAGGATATAGGCAGTGAAGATGTGATGATCCCTACTTCCAATGTTTTAACCAAATCTCAGATTCATAAATTGTAGAGCAGTTATCAAACTTGCAGTAGCCTGTCCCCCATCCACCAAATCTAAACACTGTATGATCCCTTCGTTCCCTTTAACATTCTTTACATTAAAGCAACAGCCAAATTTCTTTTGGAACCATTTATAAGCTAAGCTTCAAAAAAGGACATAAGATAGTGAAGCAGGGGTAAATTATTTGGTCTGTTTAATATGTTCTGCAATTCAATAAATATATTGCAGATCTGATTGTGGCCACTGTCCTGCACGCTGCACATAAGCCTTGACTCCCGGTCAATCAAAAATCTGTTTAACCCAGCCTATTTGAGCATCTGGAGGAGGGTGAGATGGATCATCCACTCAACATTTCTGGTTGAACATTGCTGAAAATGCTTCAGCCTTATCTTTTGCACTGATGTGCTGGGCTCCCCCAACAATGAAAGTGGGAATATTTGTGAACTCGTGAGTTGTTTCACTGTCCACTGCAATTCAGGAAGGAATACGACAAAGCTGCAGAGTTTAGAACTGATCAGTTGACTGCAGAATCGTTTAGCCCTTTTTATCATGTAAATGGTCCTGTTTGTAGCTTCACCAGGATGACACGTAATTTTTAGGCATGCCTGGTCCTGCTCCTCATATGCCCTCCTGCACATTTCATTGAACCAGGGACGAACCCCTGGCTTGCTGGCAATTGTACAGATGGAGATATGCTGGGCCATGATGCTTCAGATTGTGCGGAGTACAATTCTGCTGCTGATGGTTCACAGAGCCTCAGGGATAACCAGGCTTGAGGTGCTAGATCTATCCTGAGTCTATGTTATTTAACACATTGGCAACACCACACAATACTATGGAGGGATTCTCTAATGTAAAGACAGGACTTCAGCTCCACAAGGATTGTGTGGTAGTCACTCTTAATAATCCTGTCACAGATCAATGCAACCGTGGCAGGCAGACTGAAGATGGGGTCAAGTGTGTTCTTCCCTCTTGTTGGTTCCCTCACCATTTGTCACAGAGCCAGTCTAGCAACAATGCCCTTTAGCACGTGACCAGCTCAATCAATGGCTCGTCTGAGTCAGCTTTGTTGAAATATGTTGAAATCCCTAAGGCAGATTGTATTCTGAGCCCTTGCCACCCTCAGTGCTTCCTCCGAGAAATGTTCAACATGGAGTAGCAGTGATTCATCAGCCAAGGAAGGATACTATTTGGTAATCAGCAGATGGTTTCCTTGCCTGTGTTTGACCTGATGCCATGAGGCTTCATCATGTCCAATTTCAATGTTGAGGACTCCAAGGGCAATGTCAGCCTGACTGTATACCACTGTGGCACAACTACTGCTGCATCTGTCCTCTGGTGCGCCAGGCCATAATCAGGGTGGTGACGGTATTGTATGATCCTGTGAGTATAACTACATCAGGCTGCTGCTTGACTAGTCTGTGAAGCAACTTACTCAGTTTTTGTACTAGCTCCCAGGTGTTGTTCAGAAGGAATCTCCCATGTTGGCAAGGCCATGTTTGCAAGGCCATGTTTGCAATTGTTGTTCCAGTGTATTAGTCAGTATCAGGTTATCCATCTGGATTTATTCCTTTTTTTGAGGCTTTTCAGCAGTTAATACAATCCAATTAGGATTAACAAAATTAGGTAAATCCCTAATTGCAATGCCTTGAATTGAGTGGCTTCCACACCATTTCAGAGGGCTGTTAAAACCCAATGGCATCATACAGCATTGACATTAAAGAACCAGATGGGCTTTTACCACAATCAACAATGATTTCACTATCATTGTTAGAATTTTAATCCCAGGTTATTATTGGATTCTGCAATGGTGGGTTTTGAACCTTGGCCCCAGAACATTGCCTGGGTCTCTAGATCATTAGTCCAGCAACAATACTGTAGGCCAGCACCTCCTAGTAAGCAACGAAGACAAAGTGAAAATAGATAGGTTGAGATAATGGGCAAAAACAAAATGCTGTCAGATGAAGCAGATGTAATATTGGAATGATTAAGCAAGATATTACCGAAATGGAGAATTCCTGAAGAATTTAGAGGTGCAGAGGAACCTAGGTGTTTGGCTGTATGATGGTCCACTTTTGTTTGTCATTTAGATAAATGACTAGGATGAGAATATAGGAGGCATGGTTAGGAAGTTTGCAGATGACACCAAAATTGGTGGGACAGTGGACAGTGAAGAAAGTTATCGAAGATTACAAAGAAATCTCGATCAATTGGGTCAATGGGCTGAGGAGTGGCAAACGGAGTTTAATTTGGATAAATGTGAGGTATTGCATTTTAGTTAAAAATAATATACAATTAATGGCAAGGCCCTGGATAGTGCTGTCGAACAGAGAGACCTAGGATTCAGACATATAATTCTTTGAAATTTGCGTCACACAGACAGAGTTGTTACGAAGGCGTTTAGTATGCTTGCTTTCATTGATCTGACCTTTGAATGCAGGAGTTGGTATGTCATGTTGAGGTTGTACAGGACACTGGTGAGGCCTCTACTGGAGTACTGTGTACTGTTCTGGTTGCCCTGCTAGAGGAAGGATATCATTAAATTGAAGAGGGTTCAGAGAAGATTTCCCAGGATGTTGATGGGAATGGAGGGTTTCAGTTATGAAAATAGACTGGTTGGGCTGGAACTTTTTTTAATGGAGCACAGGGGATTGAGGGGTGACCTCATAGGGATTTATAAAATTATGAGGCGCATGGATAAAGTGAGTTGCAAAGATCTTTTCCCTCAGGTGGGGAAGTTCAAAATTAGGAGGCATACTTTTACGATGAGAGGAGAAGATTCAAAAAAGATGTGAGAGGTAACCACAGTGTGGTTATTGTGTGGAATGAGTTGCCAGAGGAAGTGGTGGATGCAGGTACAGTTACAATGCTTAAGACGTTTGGATAAATCATAGAATCCCTACAGTGTGGAAACAGGCCCTTTGGCCCAACAAGTCCACACCGAACCTCGGAGCATCCCATGCAGGCCCATCTCCCTATAACGCAACTAATCTACACCTCCCTGAACACTACGGGCAATTTAGTATGGCCAATCCACTTACCCTGCACATCTTTGGACTGTAGGAGGAAACCGGAGCACCTGGAGGAAACCCACACAGACACGGGGAGAATGTGCAAACTCCACACAGTCGCCTGAGGTTAGAATTGAACCTGGGTCCCTGGTGCTGTGAGGCAGCAGTGCTAACCACTGTGCCACCATGCCGCCCCAAGTACATGGATAGGAAGGGTTTGGAGGGATATGGGCCAAGCGCAGGCAGATGAGACTAGTTTAGTTTGGGAACATGGCTGGTGTGGACTAATTGGACCGAAGGGTCTGTTTCCATGCAGTATGACTCTATGATTCACAAATGATTATTACGCAGGCCACAGCATATAAATAAGGTGACCTATGGCATGCTGGCCAATGCTATGACTGGAATTAGATATGAAAGTAAGGATTGTATTTCTCAGTTAAACAGAGCATTGGTGAGACCATACCTCGTATAGTTTTTTTGCAGTTCCTGCCTTTTTACTTAAAGATGTAAATTCATTGGAGGTAGTTCGAAGAAGGTTTATTAGATTGATACCTGAAAATAAGCAGGTTGTCTTATAAAGAAAGCTTGGACAAACTGGCCTTGTTTTGTTATAGCTTAAAAGAATGAGGAGGACACTAGCATTACAGAAGCCAGAATTCAACCGATTCAATTCACTCCACATGGTATCAAGAATGGCTACTGGCCCCGGACCATATTCCAGCAATAGTACTAAAGTGGGCTCCAGAACTCGCCACATCCCGAGCTCCAGCACAGCTACAACACTGGTATCCAACTGACAATGTGGACAGAGATAGTAGGAACTATAGATGCTGGAGAATCTGAGATAACAAGGTGTAGAGCTGGATGAACACAGCAGGCC
>JAHRHZ010000076.1:4798057-4842108 GCA_024137785.1 Ginglymostoma cirratum
CCCAGCACTCAATGTAATTGGTTTTCCCAAAACAAAACTGTGTCAGGGTCTCAGAGATAACAAGGTGTGGAGCTGGATGAAAACAGCAGGCCAAGCAGCATCATAGGAGCAGGAAAGCTTGACGTTTCGGGCCTGGGGCTCTTCAACTGACAAGGAAGACTCCGAGCTTGTCTATTAAATACAGTACATCAACTCATTACATTAAAAGTAGAAATGGTGCAGGCACAACAGGCCAAATGGCCTCCTTCTGCACTGGAACACTTCTGTGATTCTCTGATTCTGAACTGTGTTCTCTGTCCATTCACCTGTTGCATATTTCCAGGATATTTGCAACATCTTAACCATTTAGGAAGAATTAATTCAAGGCATTTCAATGCTGTTGCTCATTAATGCAAAAATTCATTTGAGGCTGTTGGCACAGAAAAAAAAATGTTGCAGCTTATTTGATGTATAAAATTTCCATTGAGTGTTAAAGTATTTTTAAAAAAACGAAATTAAGAAGTAACCCATACCAAAATTTGAATGAAGCAGAAATGTTTGGTTCTGATTGCTTCTGGAGAAGCACTGCAATGTCGCTGCTGCTCATCACTCAGGATGACCCAGAACAGTTAAAAATGAGTAGGAAACAAATTTCACCCACTGTTTTCGGAGGCTGGTGGAAACTGGAGAATTTTTCAAAGCCTGAAAACCAACTTTTAAAGTAGAAACGTGGGAACACCTCAGGTCTGTGGTGAAAACCCTTTCACGCAAGGGTCCTGCACTGCCCAGCGAATTGTACTGCAAGAAGAGATTTCCATGATTCGTTAAAGCAGATGCCCTTTGCGCTGCCAATGCTCCTGCCCACCCACACCATCAGCAGTAAAACTGTGACTGCATGAAGTGTAGTCATACAAATCTGAGAGTGGGTAGCTCTTTAGATTTGGAAACAAATGTCATTCAATCAGACGTCAATAGTTGGTTGTAACAAACGAAACATCTTCGCTTCTAAACTTTCCCCCACTCTTACCCTCCACCCCATTACCCCTAAAGTGATTAGCTCTTCATTCAGATTATCAACCTCTGGGGTGCTGCAGAGATGAGTGGCAGTTTTTTTTTAGCCACCAATGATTTAAGACCAACAGCTTCAGTTTTACTCATATCTACCGAAGGAGAAATGGAAATCCAGTGGTTTATCAGTAATTCTGATTCCCTCCCCCGTATGAACACAACAACGCCTCTGTCATTTAGAACCACCGCTAACATCAGTGGAAAAACAGCATTACCCATCAAAAACAAATAACCATCTCAGTTGTTTAAAGATAAACCATAAAAATGAAAGCAAATTCCAGCTAATAGGTTTTACACATAAATTTGAGGGACCGAAGCAACGCTCAGTAAAAGCAGCATGGCTGTGATACTGGACAAAACATAACAAACGGTTGATCCCTGGTTAGTAAAGAGCTCTTTGATTTATGTGGCTTCAGCAGCAGTCACTATAAAAGGTATAAAAAACCCCAGCCTGGGCATTGAGAGGTTGAACGGGGGGAAAAAAAAATTATAGTCAGATTCAGAGATAACAAGGCGTAGAGCTGGATGAACACAGCAGGCCAAGCAGCATCAGAGGAGCAGGAAAGCTGACGTTTCGGGCCTAGACCCTTCTTCTGAAAAATTTCAGGCCTAGGCCTGAAACATCAGCCTTCCTGCTCCTCTGATGCTGCTTGACCTGCTGTGTTCATCCAACTCTACACCTTGTTACCTCAGATTCTCCAGCATCTGCAGTTCCTACTGTCTCCACAGCCAGATTCACCCCACTTCCATATCCTTTGCTGACTAATGTGCAGCTGTCACAAATGAAGACAGGGTAAGGCTAAAGTGGAATGTCCCCGCCAGCCATAAAGTGGCCTGGAAGCCTTCACCATCCTGGGCTCACACATGAAGAGTGGCAACTTAGGTGCGGCAGTGGAAGGTTGCTGGCATTCCTGTCAGCCAGTGCACAAGACAGGAAAAGAAAAGCGGTAAAGAAATAGGAGTGACAATGCAGGGCTTTAATACAGCGTCTAAAAGGAAAAATTTCATGATTAGTTAATCAGGAACCATTAAATTAATCAATTAATTAGTTCATATATTCCCTGTGAACCTGGAAATGGTGAGATCAGAATCTCAACTGATAGCTAATTCTTCAGATTTATAAGATACTTAAAACTAACGAATTTTCCTACAAGTGGAAGAGTTTTTTGGTACAATTCTGACAAGAGCTCTGCAGCAATTACAATACAAATTCATGCACAAAGCCTTGACCCATATTGTGGCACCTCAGTTAAGAGTGCCTCGGTTTACAATACTTCTTCCAACAGGAGTAACCATAGCAACTCGAGCTAACTCTCTTTTCAAACTATTGCAGTACTTCTCTCCCACGGTTTGAGCTGGTTGCAAAGCAACATACTCCGAAAACCCTTTGTGAGCCAATGGTCACACTGATAATCTGGTAATAGGAAATAATCTAAGGCTATCGCACACATTCCAGGGCAACAGTGTGTTTTCTTATGTGACCTTTCAATACTACATTCCAAGGGCAGTCTTCCAAAGAAAGCAGTACACAGAACAAAAAGAATTCTTAAAAACACTTTTCTGAGTGTAGGCACAGCTACCTGTTTATTATAAGTAAAACTAAAACTAGACTGAACGTGTAGTATTGTTACATTGTTTGTCATGAAGACGGCAGCTATTATCTCCAATAACAAATCATTGCCCCTTCCAGCAACGATTTCTCCTGAGCAGTTTTTGCTAAGTTGTAAAATATCATTGTAATCAAATGCTATGGCCATGTACTTGGTTCGTACGCTGCACTGGAAGTAAAGCTGAAAATTTCTTCTGTGAAAGCTATTTGACCGGTGCTTAATCTTAGCCTAAATGGTACATCATAACTCCCTTATCCTTAAAGTGCATCATCTTAAAAAGCTAAAGCAAATCAGTCAGTTAAGAGTCAGTGCTCAGAAACTGATAAAACCTTAACACCACAGTGATAAAAAAGGGACAAATTTTGAAACTATTCTTACTGACAACTCCCTACATTTTAAAGCCTACTGAAAAAAATGCTACTTACAGGAAAGAAAAGCTGCTGTTGTTCCTTTCTCTGGCCTATACGTAACTCCAGACCCACTGCAAGATGATTGACTCTTAATTGCCCCATGAAATGACCTAACACAACCCAGTTATACACAAGCATGATTAAGGATGAGGAATAAATATGTAGAATTTAGAATCCCTACAGTGTGGAAACAGGCCCTTTGGCCCAACACATCCACACTGGCCGTCAGAGCATCTCACCCAGACCCAACCCCCAATCTACACATTCCTGAACACAATGGGCAATTTTAGCATAGCCAATCCACCTAGCCTACACATCTTTGGATTGTGGGAGGACAACAAAGGAAAGCCATGCTGACAGAGGGAGAATGTGCAAACTCCACACAGACAGTGACCCAAGGGTGGAATCAAACCCGGGTCCCTGGTGCTGTGAGGCAGCAGTGCTAACCACTGAGCCATCATGCCGCACTAATGTTGCACCTACCAGTGATGTCCATATCCCATTAATGAACAAATCTTTAAAAATCAAGTCAAACAGAAACGTTTGACGAGATATTAATTCAATAAACATGAATAAAAGTGTATCTGGTTTGGAATATAATCTTATACAAACTATATCAGAAATGTGGATATTATTGAGGCAGTTTAATGTAAATACTACGTCACAATGTCCAAGAAATCCTAGAATGTTGCAACATTTAAAATATATGATTATGAATGAGAGTGGTACTATCAACAAAGACAAAGTTTTGCAAAGACAATGTTCACATTTAAGAGCTTGAGGCGGCATACATTCAAAAAATTGCCTCATAAGGAGAGAAGTAAAAAAGAAACTATAGTAATTCCCCATAACATGGGTCTGGATGTGAATATATCCCACGCTTCACTACTTTTCCTCCGTTTCATTTGTAGGCCTGCACTTAGTTAGGGATGAAGAGTAGAATAAACATATAGAAAATTCTAATTAATACTGATAAAATAAACAGCAATACTGTATTTCTTAACTTTCTCTGAACTTTGGATGTCAAATCAATCCAAATTTGACACGGACAATCTCAGCTTAACCATATCTTTTCTCTCTTCAGATCAGAGTGTGAATGATATTCTCAATATGAGGTTCTTGACTCCACAGATGATCTACAAATGTAGCACAGTCAACAAGCTTATGCGGAGTATAACACAGTAAGTTGCACAATCCTTTGGTGGATTTCAATATTTATCTGTAATCAGTTGGAGTGCTAAATGCCTTGAAGACATTATACAAAAGATTACAGAAACAACAACTTGCATTGATATAGTGCCCTTAAAGTAATAAAATCTTCCCAGCTACTTCGCAGACACATTATAAGATTTGACATCAAAGCACACAAGGAGATTTTATGTCAAATGACCAAAAACTTGCCCAAAAAAGCAACATAAAGGAGTCCCTTAACAGAAAAGATAGAGAGATGGAGATGTTCAGCAAGGAATTCTAGAGTTTGGTAACGTAAAGCAAAGCCACCACTGATGATATAATTTAAATTGGGGATGCGCAAGGAATGCAGGAGTTGGAGAAGCACAGATATCTCAGAGGTTTGTTGGCTCAGTTGACATTTAGATGGCACCAAGTAGAAAGGACTTACAGGGGGTAGACTGTGGAACCCAGTGCATTAGCGTCTTAGCACCAACAGTATTTTTCATGGTACACAAGAACAGTCAAGTCTAGAAGTTACAAAACCGTAAATAAAGGATTCAGCAACAGAAAAGCTACAGCTGGGTGGAAATAGGCAATGTAATTTATTGGAAATAGGTGGTCTCAATGATGGGCTCTGCGTGTGGTGGGAGGTTCACCTCTAGATCAAATATGGCCCCAAGTTGTAAACACATCCCGTTTCCTGAGAAAGGGATGTAATTGGTGGTGAGGGAGCAAAGATGTGTTGGGGAAAAGTAAACGGCTTCATTCTTCCAAGTATTTAAATGAAGGAAATTTCTGTTCATCTAGAGCTGAATGTTAAATAAGGAGTCTAATAATTTATGGAGAATGGAGGGGTCAAGAGAGGTCAGGATGAGGGAAAATTGAGTGCCTTCGGTAGGGAACTGAAAGGAGACAACTTGCCAGATCAGAATTGGGTGCAAATTGACACCACGACAGGTCAGATTCCTCATGTTATGAAGAATTCAAACTTAAACATGTGAATTCACACACAAATAGATGTAGGGTCCAATGTGTTGGTCTTGCACTTCACATAGACTTTTTATACCAATGTTATATGTGCACATCTACTAAAATGTTGAAAATACCCTGCACAGTGAAGGCTACTGAGCTGTGCAGACCGGCACGGGTCCAGGTTTGATATTTCGTCTGAGCTGATTGAACTGATTTCAGAGTTGTGATACAGCTGACATGATTAGCCTCAGTGCCCCTGGACTAAGAAGAGGGAAAGAAAAAGATCACTATCAAGTAACTTCTCCCAGAAACATGCATTAACTTTGTAGCCTAACAGGATCAGAGTTGGCATCGTGCCTTGTCCACATCAAAAACAAACCCCGGCCCATTGTCCAGATTCAGAGAATGCCCATTTGATCATGGTCCAGATGAATTGCCAGTACCCACAGAACTGTACCCAAACACGGGTCACCACCTTCTGGAGGGGAAGAGGTAAAATCACAAGGGGAAAAAAATAACATTAATCAAATTACAACATGGTGCCAAGCAACACTTTATCACACTGGCACTAAACAGCTAGTTCACCTAAAAGTAGAGATAAGAGGAAAAACCATTGCAAAACTTGCATTAACAAATTTATCGTATACAGAATAGGTATCACAATGTACATTTAATGTAATTGAACATCTCAAGATACTAGACAGTATTAGAAACCAAAATTCGACACTGACCCACACAAAGATATTAGAACAGGTAAAGAGATAGGCTTGCAAAGAACATTTGAGAGTAAGAAAAAGAAGTAATAAGACACAGAAGTTTAGGCAGGAAATTCTTGAAACTGAGGCCTCAGCAAATGAACGCATAGTCGCCATTAGAGGAGCAATTACGTTTTGGGATAAGCAAGATGCCAAATGGTTGATCTTTCACCAAAAACAAGCTACTTGTCCTACCTTTGCTTTCACTCATAGTATTTGTAAAGCAGTGGGTGTTAATAAACAACTTATGTATGCAGCCACTAGCCACCCTGTGAATCCTTCATGACTGCAGTTCTCTTTGACCCCAGTGTACATAGTTATGGGATTGAATAATGACACTAGATTGTAAATCTGCATTTCAAAGCAGAAAGATTTTTGTGTAAAGTTTTAATTTTCAAATTAACATTGGACTACTAACGCTCTTGAACTGAGGTGTTGGTCATTCCTTAAATAAAACGTGCACATTAAAAAGGAATGCTGTGGATCCCACACATCTTGTCGAGAGAGCTGACAATTCACGCGCATTGAAATTGATCTCAAAGCAATCAATCAAATTCCAGCAATGTATCAGTGCACACCTCAGAATATGTAATTACTCAATTGAACAACTGTTTACAACCACAGGAATCTTTAGAATTAATTCCCCTGCTCTTTTGGTAGTCAGCATCTGTACGATTGCCCAAGCAGAAACAGGTCTCTCCAATGAAACTGCTGAGGCTAAGCTCAGGAAAATTGCATGGAACAATCTTCCTGCATAAAAGTAAGTAGGCCGCAAGCTCAGCTGTTTGTCTAATACAATTACAGCCTGCAAGCAAAGGCAATTTGATAAATGTATTGCTTGCATATTAAAGAAAATGTGTGCAGGGAGGGTAGGTTAGAATTAAGCATCGGTCAAGGGAGAAACAGGGATTAAATTTAGTCAAATGCTGTCAAAATCATTGAAGGAGCTGCCAGTCGGGGTTGTCTAACAAATTTCACTTTATTCAGCCTCTGCAGTCTGATTGATTTTACCCATTATTTGGTCTGATCTCATTCTTACAGATGGAAGTAATATAAAATCCAGATGTTCACTTGTAGCTGGGCGCAAGGAACAACTGCTCATCTACACGCAATCCTACAATGTAGGATAACAGACTCCTTTACAAATTATACAATATTTCATTTTATACGGGAGAGCTTTGTGCAAGATTTTAGAATTTAAAAGGACAATCACCTTAAAGTAGAGCACATATTCTCCAGAATCAGTAGTAATGATTAAAACCATTTTCTATACATTGTATCACTATGATAATGAAATGCAAATTCTTTTGTATTCAACTACTCATGTTCTGGAACCTAATAGTTACACATCACAGTTACATTTCAGTGCAATTTTTTTTGTTTATTCAGAGCAGTTTTGTCTTTGTATAGATCAATTTTTTCAATAAAGCAAGAATTTAGTGTGCAAACACAATACACTTAATATTTTAGTACATGCTAGATCACCTTTAAAAGTATAACTTATGCAAAGTAGCAATAAACAATTTCAACGAGAGACTGACACTGCTCTACTGGCTGTTTACTATTAGAAAACTGGCAATATTTTGTCACTACTGAGTGAAGCTTTGCATATATCTGTAGGAACCCATGCATGCTGCTCAACTTCAACACTGTAGCAAAACAGTACTGTAGCTGCACCCTTAATTATCACACAGACATCCCGGTCAGAAAAGCTGATAAACAGGGGAGTGGCAGTCCCAGCAACTTAATATATAGGCTTTGCTTGTTCGAGATGCAGAAGAAGCAGATTAAATCTGCTGGGCCAGTTTCTTTTAAAAAATACTTGCTTTTTGCATAGTCTTAAATATCACTTGCATTGCTTTTCCATTCTTCATGCAAGTCTTGTTGAGTTTGAATTTTGAGCAATAAAAGTGGGAAACAAGGCACTCATATCACTAAATGCACAATGCCCTAGGACCATGCTTACACATCAAAGTGGCTTCTGCATCAGTGCACAATTTCTTTTGATTCAATGGTTTTTAAACTGGGGGTTTAATTATTCCCATCATATCAAGTTTCAACTTTTACACATCCAACTACATGAATGTGTGTCAATTTTAAAATTGCACTCAGCTTTTATATGACCAGGCACACATGAAGCTATATCCAAGTCTCCCATCTCCTAATATTTTTTCCATGGTGGTGGCGAAGAGAGTAAATTTTACGCTTCAGTGCATTTTGAAAACCAAAATATAAGCCAGTATTTGCATGGTGGGGCTCAGATCCCATCTTTGGGATCATCCAGATAACTATTCCAATGATGAAATATTTTCATTACACATCTAAGAGGGGATGAGCACATGAATAAAGATCTTTTAAACAGCTGTTAAAAATACCCCACATTTCCAGTCTTAAGCATACAATGTCAGACAAAAATTCAGTAGAGGGAGGATCTTTTTGAGGATATTTTAATAATTGATTCATGATTCTGGCCAACAACTGGACATGGATTCCACGGGGAGTGGGCAAATGCACTGATTTCTAAGTTTCTGTGAATCATCTAATTAGGCACTGGTATTGTATCATGCCTGATCAGGAAAATATCATAGGCTGCTTTCTGGAGTCCACAGTAACGAAGTTTAACTTTTAAATAAGAACTTAATCAATCAGTCAGGAATGATGTCAGAAAGCATTTGTTCATAAAAAGGGTTGGGAAATCTAGAACTCTTTTCCAAATTGTGATGGAGTGTTATGGAATTGTTGAAGATTTCAGAATTGTTGTGATATAATTTTTTGATTAGGGAAGGGCATTGATGGATACAGAACTAAGGTAATGTTAAAATTCATATGGGGTCTTGTGTAGGTGGACAGAGAAAAAGTGTTCCCAGAGGGATCAAGAACCTGAGGTGATTCATCAAAGCAGGAAGGGGGACGTGAGGACATTTTTTGCACAGTGAATAGTCGCAATGTGGACTGCACTGCCTGAGAGGGTGGGAAAGGCTTCTAACAGAATGGCTCCCTAACAGAACAGGATCATTATCCAAAGATAAAAGACATCTGGATAAGTACACGAATAAGAAAGGTTTGGGGGGATATGGGCCAGGAGTAGGCAGGTGGGACTAGCTTAGTTTGGGATGGTGTTCACTATGGACTGGTTGGACCGAAGGGTCTGTTTCTGTGCTGTATGACTCCATGAGGCAATGATTCTATAAAAGATTTTGCAAGGTTGGTGGAAAGATGGGGAAGGTGGCCCCAGGTGAGTTGGTCTTGCAAAGAGCCGGCATACTCATGGCAAGCCAAATGGCCATCTTCTAAGCTGCAACAATTTTATGTTTCTGAGGCAGGTAAATATATAGATGAGCCATGATATGACTGATTGCTGGAACAGACTTGAGGGTCTAAATAGGTTACTCCGGTCCATAGAGTCATTGAAGCATGTAGCATGGAAACAGACCCTTCAATCCAACTAGTCCACACCGACCATGTTCCCAAACCAAACTAGGCCCACTAGCTCCTTTCTTAAGAACTCAATAGTCATGCTAATTTGCAGAGACTCAACATCTACCGTTTCTTGTTTCTGAGTTTCTACAAGTGGACCTCAAGGGGTGTTCTAGAATTGCTTTGATTCTTCAGAAACTTCCCAACCAGACATCAACAGGTCACCAATGTTTACAGCAACCATTGAGGGTGGTTTAGGCAGTTTCATTGTTAGTCATTACCAATGATCAAACCACCAAACCACAAGAGAAACTGTCAAACTACAGTCAAAGCATTTCTAGAATATTTTCTTAGCGTAAGGTTACAACCAAATTATTTGTTAGCAGTAGGAGTAGCAATAATAATTTGCTTTTTATTCAGTCATGGGACTTGGGCATCACTGCATGGCCAAACCTAGTTGCCCTTGAGAAGGTGGTGGTGAGCTGCCTTCTTGAAACACTGCAGTCCATGTGGTACAGGTTGACCCATAATGCTCTTCAGGAGGAAATTCCAGGATTTTAACCCAGCAACAGTCAGGATGGTGAGTGGCTTGGAGGGTAACTTACAAGTGGTGGTGTTCCCATGTACCTGCCGGCCCTTGTCCTACATGAAAGTGATCGTGAATTTGGAAGGTGCTGTCTAAGGATCTTTGGTGAATTTCTGCAACGCATCTTGTAGATCGTACATATTGCTACTACTGAATATTGGTGATGGAGGGAATGGATGACTTTTGGAGGTGGTGCCAATTCAATGCGCTGCTTTGTTGTTGAACATATCAAACTTCTTGAGTGATTTTAGTGCCACACCCATCCGAGAAAGTGGGGAGTATTCCATCACACTTCTGACTTGTGCCTTGTAGATAGTGGATATGTTTTGGTGGATCAGGAGGTGAGTTACTCGCTGCAGTATCCGAGCATCTGACCTGCTCTTGCAGACACTGTGTTTATGGGGTGACTCCAGTCAAGTTCCTGGCCAATGCTAACCCTCAAGGATGTTGGTAGTGGGGGATTCAGTGATGGTAATACCACTGAATATCAAGTCGTGGTGATTAGATTGCCTCTTACTGTCATTGCCTGGCATTTGTCTAGTCCAACTGTTAATTATCACTTGTCAGCCAAAACCTGGATATAGTTCAGATCTTGTTGCATTTGGACACGGACTGCTTCCATATCTGAGGAGCTGCGATTGGTGCTGAACATTGTGCAATCATCGACGAACATCCCCACTTCTGACCTTATGATGGAGGGAAGGTCATTGATGAAACAAGATGATTAGGCCTAGGACACTACCCTGAGGAACTCCTGCAGAGATGTCCCAGAGCTAAGTTAACTGATCTTCAACAACCACGACCATCTTATTATGTGGCAGGTATGGCTCCAACCAGAGGAGACTTTGCCCCCTGAGATCCATTGATTCATGTTTAGGAAAGGTTCCTTGATGTTATACTTGGTTGAATGCAGCCTCGAAGTCAAGGACTATCACTCTCACCTCATCTCTGAAATTCAGCTCTTTTATCCATGTTTGAACCAAGGCTGTAACGAGGTCAGGAGCTGAGTGGCCCTGGCAGAACCTAAACTGGGTGTCACTGAGCAGGTCATTGCTGAATAGGTGCTGCTTGATAGCACTGTTGATGACACCTTCCATCGCGTGATGATCGAGAGTAGACTGAAGTAGCAGATTTGTCCTGCTTTTTCTGCATGGGACAGACCTGGGCAATTTTCCACATTGTCGGGTAGATGCCAGTGTTGTAAGTGTATTAGAACAGCTCAGTTAGGGGAGCGGCGGGTTCTGGAGCATAAGCATTCAGTATTATTGCTAGAATGTTACCCCTAGCCTTTGCAGTATCCAGTGCCCAGTACATCGAGTTGGCTGAAAACTGGTATCTGTGATGCTGGAACCACTGGAGGAGGCTGGGATGCATTATTCACCCAGCACTTCTGGCTGAAGATTGCTGTGAACGCTTCAGCCTTATCTTTTGTACTGACGTGCTGGGCTCTTCCATCATTGAGGATGGGAATATTTGTGGAGCGTCCTCCTCCAGTGAGTTGTTTAATCGTCCACCACCATTCACAACTGGATGTGGCAGGTCTGCAGAGCTTAGATCTGATCCGTTGGTTGTGGGATCATTTAGCTCTGTCTATCACTTGCTGCTTTTGCTCTTTGGCATGTAAGTAATCCTGTTTAGTGACTTCACCAGGTTGACACCTTATCTTCAGGTATGCCTGGTACTGCTCCTGGCTCCATTGAACCAGGGTTGATCCTCTGACTTGTCGGTAATGGTTGAGTGGGGGAATACGCCAAGCCATGAGGTTATAGGTTGTGCTTGAACACAATTCTGCTGCTGTTGATTGTCCATTGCATCTCATGGACGCCTAGTCTTGAGTTGCTAGATCTGTTCAAAGTCTTCCCATTTACACACTGATAGTGCCTTACAACATGACGGGGATAGTACTCTCAATGTGAAGGCGGGACTTTGTCTTCACAAGGAGTATGTGCTGGTCACTCTTACTGGTACTGCCAGGAACAGATTCATCTGCAGCTAGCAGATTAGTGAAGATGAAATCAAGTATGTTTTTCCCTCTTGTTGGTTCCCTCACCACCTGCCACAGACCCAGTCCAGCAGCTATGTCATTTAAGACTTGACCAGCTCAGTCAGCAGCGCTGCTGTGGAGCTACCTTTGGTGGTAGACATTGAAATCCCCCATCCAGAGTACATTTAATGCACTTGCCAACCTCAGTGCTTCCTGCAAGTCTTGTTCAATGTAGAGATATACTGATTCATTAAATCTCAAGATGCCATTGCACAATGTTGTGATTTTCTGATGAAGGGTCTAGGCCTGAAACGTCAAGTTTTCCTGCTCCTATGATGCTGCTTGGCCTGCTGTGTTCATCCAGCCCCACACCTTGTTATTGCACAATGTTGTTTCTGGTCATCAGTATAAATAGAGGAATATATTGGAGTAGCTGCATAAAGACCCCATCATTGTGTTCTGATTTGCTATTCAAGCACTGCTCTTTACAAATGCAACATAAAAAGAGGTAAAATGCATTTTTACATTCTTCACTTTTAGCTTATTTATTCAGGTTTACAACACTTTAAAATTGTAATGTTTTGCAGATGCTGGAAGCCGGAAGGAAGAGCAGAAAATCCTGGAAACACTCAGCCGGTCAATCAGGAACTGTGGAGACAGAACTGGCAAGCTAATTTTTCAGATGCAAAACTCTTCCCTGGAACAAATTTAATGGACGGTTATCTCTGATACGTTCATCCTTGTGTTGTTTCCACATGTCCTAACTGTCCTAATATGTGTTTCCAAAACTCCCAGTACTGGTTGTGTTTTTCTATTGCTCTGGTAACAAGTAATCTGGCCAAAAATATGGAAAGGTTTTTAGCACATCTCTAATGCTGCTACCCTACAGGTACTGGATACTGAAATTGCTTTTGTAGTGAGAATTGGATTTTGTGCTCTAACAACATTTGTTCCAGCCAGCACAGCAGCAACACCAGTAAAAGCAGGTTAAATTGTTGTTACAAGTGGTCATTTTGACAGGATTCTCAATCAATACCCCTCTGCCAAGACCTCATATATATCCATAAAACCCACACAAGTTGTTTAACTTTAAATTCAGCAGATAAAGGTCACCATGAAATAATATTTGAAAAGGAAAAATTATTGTTGAAAAGATGTAAATGCAGCACACATTCACAACATGTATTCATTCAATCTTCAGCATTATACAGTCCAATGTCACCATATTGTCTGTATCAAAAGAGTGTGCAAGATATACTGCAACAGTGACATGATTTACACACGTCCAAACCCACAGTTCAACACCATATAACGAGTAATTGAACAAACTCACTGTAAAACATCAAGTTTAGCCAAAAAAAGAAAACTATCCCCCTTAATACATTTTATAACAAATTATCATTCTTCCAAAATTTTTATACGGGATATAAAATCTCTGTTGGCCAACGTATTGTTTATGAAGAGGCCTCGTCAATTGCCGATGATGACAAGGTCATAAATACAACAGGAGATACAATATACATAAAATCCAGAACCAAAATGTTGAAATGATTTCACATCTTTCTGGCAATAGGTGTCCACTCTGAGGTATATCATAAGCAAAAGGGATTCCATTCGTGTCCAACTGATGTGTGACTATACTGAATGTATCTTTTGGGTCAATGCCCAGTACCCAGGTTTAGCTCAGCTAGCTGGATGCCTGGTTTATGGTGTACAGTGATGCCAACAGTATGGGCCCATTTCCCACACCGGCTGAGCTTACCATCAAGGATTTTCTTTCTCAACCTCTCTCCTTGTCTGAGGTGTGGTGACCTTCAGGTTAAACCACCACCAGTCATCTGTCTCTAATGAGAGACGAGCCCTATTTCCTGGTAAGAGACCATGGAAATTTTACAGTTTTCTTTACTTAGTGTCTCACCATGTGAAGACTTCATATAAAAGCTATCCTCTAAAGAATACTGCCAGTATCAGATCTGGTGGCTGCAAGTGTGAAAGTGAGTATCAATATCTCTCTTTCTCTACTGTCTTCCTGCTCTTTCATCTCTTTCTCTTCAACTGCAGTCAGGCACGTGGCAGTTCTCTGGTAATTGAAAGGAAAAGGACGCAAGAGTAGTGTTGCATTCGAGAAGAGGCACAAAAGGAAGAATTATACCATCTCCAGGTTGTAAATCAGAAGTGGTTGTGTGAGAGGGGAAGTGGGAAGTGGAGAAGGAGGATTCGGTGTGATGATACTATCATCTTCTATGGTTTCAACATTAATGCTAGCCTCAGTCTTGGCCAGTCCAATGATGGCAACTACCACCTTTCTATGGGGTTAGTGTCATACAACTGTGCCTGTCTCCTGTTAGTTAGCTGCTGCTGTATCCAGTTATAGGCTACCTTATCCTGCAACAGAGTGGGGACTTGTTAATGAGCATGATAAAAAAATTATTTGGTTAATGTGGCTGCAAGTGAGTGCAAATTGTGAAATCTGGGTGTGAAGTTGCAAGCTCACTAAGTATTTGTGAATAATGTGATGCAATGTATGGTTGATATGATTGTGCTCGATGAAGATTGTCGTCGGAGGGGGAGGTTGCTAAGGATCAGGTCTTCTGACTGAAGATGGTTGCAAATGCCTCAACCTCAGGTTTTGCAAGTAGTCATCAGATGGGAATTTAAAGCTATCCTGCAGGTCTAGATTTATGGTGTGTTTACCCAGCAGTACCCAGATGTCTTAAGGCTCTACAGGTAAAACAAATGACTCCTACAATCTCTGTTCAAGATATGTTAGGTAATCTGGCATCAACCTTAGATATATTGCTGTCATAATAAAAGCAAAAGGGGACTTTTGTTTGAAAATAAAAAGCAACAGAGAGATGATTCGTAACACAACATGTTACTGTGCAGGGCAGAGTAAAATCCCAGCTTCAGTGAACATTCACATTATAGTCTCTTCCACCGTGCAGATGATGAATAACTGAGTTTGACATAAGTTATCAGGTATGGAGTCAAATGCCTTGTTGCCTCAATTTCATACAAATTGCTTGTAGAGAGTTTTATTATTCTACACAAGAAAGGTTACCATTTTTCTGTCTGTTGTATTCATCTGTTGCCCTATTAAGGCACTGTCCTGGTAATACACCTTAGAAAGAATATATTGGTTTTGAAAGATTTTCCAGGGCTCCAAGGGTTAGGTGATGAGGAGAGATTACATAAAATAGACCATTATTCCCTGCAATACACAGAAAGTAAAGGGCTCTTGTTATTGAGCTTTTTAAAATTTTGAGAAGTGCTAATAGGTTAGATAAAAAGAAACAAAGAAATTAAGTTATGGATTATATCTGATTTGCGTAATTGGACAAAGTACAGTGAAGTATGAAGTAACAGACAAACATCACCGAAATAGAAAGTGACAATTTAAGAAATAATTCAGAAACTAGCCTTGTTACACATTACAGGAACATACTCATCCTCAAGAGTAGAGAAACAATGGCTGGATACTAATGACATATGGATGCTGGGATAGATGTGTGGACTGACAAGACCGGACAATATCGAGAACCATATTTTAGCAGGAGTCAGTGAAGATTGCAGGATCATCAAAAACGGTAGCTGAGGAGAGATTGAGACATCTGTCGTGGAAAGAGAGAGGAAATGTGGTGAGATGGGTTACTAGCCTGCTGAATGGACCTCTCCAGCTTGTTTGCTATGATCCGCCTGTACTGCTCGCAGAATAAAGCTTTTCAGTCTACTTGAATATACGTGACTGCAATAAATCAAATCAAATCAAATCAAGTCGCGTGGAGGCTGCCTAAAAGGGAAGAGGAAAGCCTAAGACCAGAAGGAATGATGCACTGATGAGAGAATGAAACACAACAAGTTTAGAAGAACAGGGGCAGACAGGAGAAGACAGAGAAGGATGATCAATCAATATTGTGGTGATCCCAAGTAGGGTGGGAAAAGCTGAAAGAAGAAAATATATTCAAAACTCTTCCACGATTGGGTGGGTCTACATTGTGGGGACAAATTGAAAATCAGAGCCTGAACATTCAGGAGAGAAGTTTAGAGCATTTTCTTCAGGACAAGCCTCTCTCCCTCAATAAGCAGTTGATATTTGTTTTATTAATCATTTTAAATCTGAGGTAGATAAATTTTTACTAACTCAGGGTATTACTGGAAATGGAGCCAAGATGAATAAATGGGCTTAGAACCCAGAACAGCCATGAGTTCACTGTAGGATGGAACAAGCTCTAGGGGCTGAATGGTCTACACCTGCTCCTAGTAATGGCATGGTCATTGACATTTGCACCAAAGCTTAGGTGTAGGTTTCGTGGCCCAATTTCAAGGTTGGAAAGACTCCAATATTTTCAAACAATTTTCTTCAAATTAGCTTTTCTTCAAACTAACTGGGGGGTAAAGGAGGTATCAAGGCTTCCCCACTCTCTAGCAGTTAGTGATAAACATAATGAACTATTACCCAACATCCCACCTCCCCCCCTCACCCTGTAACAACCACATCCCAGACAAGTGGTATAATCTATGGTTTGGGAAGGGACCACTGAGAATTATTGCCAAAGATGTGCTGCTGGGTTTGAATCCAAGGCAGAAGCAGTGTTCAGGAAAATGGCAAGCAACTCATGGGTTGATGAATACAAGACAAGAGTCATTAACAGTCAACAATGGTGTAAGAAAGACCGAGACGAGACAATCACTTGAGATTTACAACAGAAGACTGGTCAACAGCCAAGGAAAAAAGGGGCACCATGGACAAGGATAATACAAACAACAAAGAGGATAGACTAAACAGTTGGAGGAAAATGACAATGAAAGGAGAAAGATAAGGCATCATTTTGAGTCATGCAGGATAGAGTCATAGAAATCTACAGCACAGAAAAAGGCTTATTGGCCGATCACATCCATGCTGGTCAAAAACAATCTAATTTAATCTCATTTCCTGGCACTTAGCCTACAGCCTCATATCATTTGGCATCACAAGCGTACATCTAATACTTCTTAAATGTTATAAGGGTTCTCTACTTCTACCACTCTTACAGGCAGTGTGTTCCAAATTCCCACTACCCTCTGGGTGAAATAGCTTTTCCTCAAACCTCCTCCAAACCTATTAGCAACATGTCACAACAGGAACCACAAGACTTGGCAGATGTATAACTCAGATGAAAAAGCACAGAATTAATGGAGGAAAGCCCGTAAGTAAGATGTAAAATATTAATTTATATTGAATTATAACACAACAGGTCAATTTTAATTTTAAAATTGATTTAATATTAGCCTGAAGTAAAATTCTCTCTCCCCTTTCTGACCCCAATCTGAAACTTCTCCAGGCTTAATACAACTTGTGTTTTATGGAATACAAAATAAAAGCTTTAATAGACATACAATAAATAATATAGATTATCATCATCCAATCACACACAGTTATTATTGTTTAAAAAGTTAAATTTTACCTCAGCAGAAATTCAAACTATACCCTTGTGTTTCTCAAAACTAAATTAAAAATAAGTAACTGGCAAAAAAACAGTCGGAGGTTAAGAATAATATTAGCACTTCAGGATGTGGTATAATGTCAAAGCCTCTATATAAATAAAAGTTGTTGATACAGCCGAATGTATGATATGTATTCTTTCTGGGAAATTACATATAGTCAGAGTGCAGAAATGTAGTTCAAAGCATTTGAGTTCTGGGCACAAATTTCAAATCTAGGAGTTTTTGAGAAAGGTTGTATCCTTCAATCAAATACATTAATGAAGATATTAAAAGCTACAAATGACAATTCAGTGGATAATTTAAATTAACCTCCAATGAAATATGTTATTAAAACTTTATTTTCGTCACAGAAATTTCAGCTGCTAAGACTAAAAAGGATAGTTGAATTTTTTTTTAAGAAAGAAAACCTGACTCATTACCAACAACATGGTGCCCAGATTCAGTAAGCTCACACCAGCAAAATTTGTGATAAAAATCATCATCATAGATAGAATCATCATCATAGAATCCCTACAGGGTGGAAACAGGCCCTTCGGCCCAACAAGTCCACACCGACCCTCACAGCATCCCACCCAGACCCACCCCCCTATAACCCACCTAATCTACACATCTCTGAAACACTACGGGCAATTTAGCTAATCCACCTAGCTTGCACGCCTTTGGACTGTGGGAGGAAACTGGAGCAAACCCAGAGGAAACCCAGGCAGACATGGGGAGAACGTGCCAACTCCACACAGACAATCGCCCGAGGAATTGAACCCAGGTCCCTGACACTGTGAGGCTGCAGTGCTAACCACTGAGCCGCCATGCCACCCCAAATGGAAAGAATTTATGATGGAAAAAACGTTGACGTATAAAGGATAGAAAAGCAGTTGAGAGAAGGAAGTTAAGGCATACATATAGATTTTTAAACTATGCTCGAGATATACATCAGCACAGGTTTATACAGATATACTACAATCAAATGATGTCAATTAAACATCTATTCATGTGTGTAATGTCGCTTTGTTTTTAAACAAGACATGTTTGTACACAGTTAAACCACAACTCTGTCGCACACATGATGTCATCTGACTTAGAAGACAAACAATGGGTGCAACATATTTCACACAAATTGATGATCTTAAAGAATCCAGTAATGAGATTGTGAAAAGTACATATACAATACCATGATGCAATAATAAAGGCAGATTTTAATACATAGTTGCGGTCAGTAATTACGGAACATTTCGCAAATGCCTAATACAACGCTCCATTTTGTAAGCTGCCATTCCACTTTGTACTCTACTGTGCCATGAAGTTGAGGGCACACCTAAACATCACAGAGTCTCAACTGTTGATATTAGGAGAAATTGTACAGCATTTCATAAGTACATCCTTTTACAGCAGAAGCACCTCCCTTTTTGAAAAACAAGAGATGCGGCAAGTGGTTGCCAAGCACTGAGAAACTGCATTGTTTTCATTGGCCTACACCATTGGACACAGCAGTAGGACAAAACAGCTCCTTTCATGAATAATGCTTTTTAGATGGTGGTGGTTTCCGCATTCAAAGATTTTATCCTTCCCCCACGCCCCCATCCTGCATGAGGGATTGAAGAATTGCGCTCATAACACACAATCCTTTGTGTCTTTCACAACTCAGGTTTCATTTATTTAATTCTAACAATCCTGTAAATATGATTTTATTAGTGATAGTAAAATGAAGCCAAAGCCCTGAAGAAGTAACAGACAAGAAACAGGTTGAGCAACTGCATATAGCACTGCAAATCTTATTTGTGATGTGTACTTAACTGCTGATCAGCTGTTTAGTTTTATATTTAAACAGCATTTGCAATACAAGCAACTTTATAAAAGAATCATAGTTCTGAAGTGATGGTGACTTTAATTCAGAACATCTGAATGAGGTACTTGAACTAGACTGCAGGATATGCAAATATGACTGTCAAGAAAGTCTTTAAAAATAAAATTTAAAAACACTTTAATCAATAAATTTGTGATAAATGTTTCTGAAATATTTTAGTGCAGGTCAAGTTAATTAGGAAGAAATGAGTTCTTCCATTTAGGAAGATTAATCTGAATCAACAATAAATACAACTTAATAAAAGTGAGTTTAGTGTTACAAGTTCAGCTGTTGGCCTGTCTGTTCTCGATAGCCTCTGAAGGTCCAGGCATTGCAGGACCTACCAAACCAGTAGCAACAGCATTGAATTATTACCAACAAGAGGAGTTGCTGGGTCAGAGTAAACCTTGCAGCACCAAATTCTAATTGACAATGAGACATAATACACCTTCTGTGTTCAGAACCATCAGCTGTAGTTCTACTGGAAAAAAATAATGGTAAAAGCTGGGGGGAGAAAGAACAGAAAGGAACTGCATGGAACCTGGGCCAATAATCCATCTGTAATTTGTCATAGAACAGAGCAACACTAAAGCAAAAAAAAAATTGGCTGTGATACAATTCTTGCATTCACTGCCAAATCTTACTTCAAATACTTTTTATACACATTTAGGGCAATGCTCTGCAGATACATCAGTCAGCTTGACAAAGAATGTGCTGTCACAGCATTTGAAAAAGTGTACATTTTCTTCACAATGACAGATTTAACTATTCGCATAATGTACAGGATTCAGGAACATGATGAAGGTAATCCATAAAAAGTGACAGTACATTTAAACAATAGTACAGTTAACTAAGATACAGCAAGGAACCTACTTTCAGGTTTCACAGGTACAAGGTGAGGGAAAGCACTTTGGTGGCATTATCAGTGCATCAAGTACAACCGGAGTAAATGCCCCCAGCAACTTCCACATTTCTTGGTGATGAAATGAAGCATGTAATTCACATACATCTGAACCTTGAGTTACACAATCAATACCTGATACTGTGCACAGGATAAATACCAAAGTAGCAAAATGATTTAAACCATCCAGTTGACACATCTGACCTAGCTTTTGTGAAGCCTATATGTTATTTTCAAACCCTTTTTAGCTTCAATTATTGATTTTCTAACAGTGTTTGCACGCAGTTTAAATTTCATCTACCATTCATTGGTAGACATTTTGAATGTGGTTTGCATTGTTACATTTCATCAAAAGAGAGTGTGTCTTCAGTTTGCATATTTAATTCATGCTAATTAGATGCCTCATTCCATTCTTGGGAGCTATAATTTCTTTTAAAAAAAGCACAAAAGAGCAAGGGACTTGTTAGAAAGAATTATTTTGTTTGGTGTCTTCATTAATGAGGGAATTGTAGACCAATCCTGTTAGATTGTTGTACATCAGACAAATTACTGAGGGAATACTATGTAGTAATAGAGACTTGAATAAGCAGCTTTCAGAAGCATCTCCAGAACTGCACACTAAAGCTCTATTAACACTTGTGGATTTGTTAATTTGCATTGCTACTTTAATAATTTGTGTATCCATGCTCCTGGATATCTTTGCACTTCTACCTGACTTATGATCTTATTTGCCAAAGAATAGGTAACTGCCCTTGTAGTTCTATCGGTGCTTACAGCTTGGTGCTTGAAGACACTGATGTTCATCTGCCTTATCATACGCATGCTGCATTATTGTTAATGTCTTCCTGGACTTTGTCACAACCTTCCTCTATATACAATACAGCCGCCAAACTTGAACCATCCAGTGCTGAGTTCAATCAGATTCCTTTATTGGATGTTTCAAGGGCTTTAATTAGCAGTCCGGGAGTCACAAATTAATAAATGTTGATGTAAATGTTCTTGTAAGGGTGGACAGGGTTAGTTAGTATAACTACCATTATCTGTAATTGTGTTAAATACACCATTCTCTAAACTTTATAAACAAAAGCTGAAGTTGTCACAGAGTTTAGAGTTCTGCCACAATGCTTTAGGCAACAGGAGCTGGTTGGAAGAAAGGATGGCATCTGGTCCTGCAGTTTTAATACAGCCTGTTGTTGACATTTCCCCAAAGACAATTTACATGTTATGATGAATACTTGCCTGAGTTTCAATTATCAGCAGGGGTCTCTGAGTTCAGAGTCTGACCAATAGTTTAAAAGAGTTCATTAAAAGATAAGCTTTGATAATGGAGTCCAAACAAAAGTTTCTGTGCTTTTTTTTAAAAAGAGGTTAATCGCTTGGGTTAATTGCAAGCTTTGAATAAAGTCTATGTAGTGGAGATTTATGGAAGGGTGGCATGGTGGCTCAGTGGTTAGAACGGTGCCTCACCACACCAGGAACCTGGGTTCGATCCCAGCCTCAGGTGACTGTCTGTGTGGAGTTTGCATGTTCTCCCTCCATCTGCCTGGGTTTTCTCCAGGTGCTCCAGCTTCCGCCCACAGTCCAAAAATGTGCAGGTTAGGTGGATTGACCATGCTAAATTACCATAGTGTCCAGGCTAGGTGGACAAGTCGAGGGAAATGCAGGATTATGGGAGGGGGAAGTGAGCCTGGGTAGGACGCATTTCAGACTTGATGGGTTAAATGGCGTCTTTCTGCACTGTAGGGATTCTATAAACATTATCAATTCTGAATCAACATCTTGGGGGGTACCAATGACCAAAAATGAACTGACCAGCATATAAACGCAGAAGCTCCAAGAACAGATCAGAGGCTAGGAATTCTCAGCAAGTAACTCACTTCGTGACTCTTGAATACCTGTTCATCATCTACAAGGCAGAGGTCAGGTGTGTGATGGAATATTCCCCACTTGTTTGGTTGAGTACAGCTTCATGGCACTCAAAAATCTTTACACCATCCAGGACAAAGCAGCTCATATGTTAGGCACCATATCCACAAACATCCTCCTCCCTCTACTACTGGTGCACCGTAGCAGCTGCAGTATTTAAACAATGCCTTGTAGAAATTTACCAAGATTCCCTAGAATAGCACCTTTCAAGCCCACAACCACTACCACCTCGAAGGACAAGGGCAACAAATACATGGGAATACCACCGCTTGCAAGTTCCCCTCCTACCAATCACCATTCTGACTTGGAAATTATATCATCATTCCTGCAGTGTTGCAGATTAAGAATCCTGAAACTCCCTTCCTAATGCTATTGTGTGCTACCTACACAAAATGGATTGCAGCATTTCAAGACAACTCACCCATTACCTCTCAAGGGCAACTAGGGACAGGCAATAAATGCCTACCCAGCAAGGCTGACATCCTTTGTGCAAATTTACACCAAGCCAAAAGAGATGTTAATACAAATGACAAAATCTGGCAAAGGAAAGACTATGAAACTGGTCCCGTAGGTGGAGAATCAATGAGGTTAAGGGAGAAAGTTCAAGAGATGAGGATCCGAATGCTAAGGCACAGTCACCAATGGTGCAGTGAAGTGATTGGCTACACCACGAGATAACAGCAGTGTTGTGAATAGGCTGTTGTGAACACAATTGTTATTCACCCGGAGACTCGGACCAGTAATCCAGAGCATACAATTCAAATTGCACCAGTCTAAGATTTTAATTCCATTTTCACATTTTTGTTAATCTTTTAACAAAATTCTGGCATCAGCAAACATGGCCATAAAGCCATCTGATTGATGTAACTAACCAACTGTTTCACTCATGCTCTTTAGGAAAGGACACCTGGGACACAGTGGCTCATTGGCATGGGCGACTCAGTGGCTAGCACTGCTGCTCGTAGTACCAGGGACCTAGGTTCGATTCCAACTTCGTACGACTCTTTGTGTGTAGTTTGCACATTCTCCCCATGTCTGTGTGTGTTTCTGCCGGGTGCTCTGGTTTCCTCTCACAGTCCAAAAATGTGCAAGTTGAGTGGATTGGCCATGCTAAATTGCCCATAGTTCAGGGATGTGTAGGTTAGGCGCATTAGCCATGGGAAATGCAGGGTTACAGGGACAGGGTAGGGGGTAGGTTCTGGGTGGGATGCTCTGGTGTGGACTTGTTGGGACGAATGGCCTGTTTCCGCACTGTGGGGATTCTATGACCAGCTATCATACAAGTGACAAGTAGGGCCCTGCACAGGTCTGAGCTGCAGCCTCAACTCCTCACCGTTTAAGTCAATGACTTAGACAAGGGAAGTGAAGCTGTATTTACCATGACACAAAGATAGGTAGGAAAGTAGGTTGCGAAGAGGACATAAGGAGGGTGCAGATAGAATGACAGGGCAAAAATCTAGTGGATAGCAGTAATGTGGAAAAATGTGAAATTGTTCACTTTGGCAAAAAGCTGAGTTATCGTTTAAACAGAAAATGGGCGCAGAATTCTCAGGTGCAAAAGGATCTAGGTGTTCTAATGCAAAGCCACAAAGAAGCTAGCATGCAGGTACAGCAAGAAAACAAGATGGCTTGCCATCCTTTGGAATGCCATCCTTTATTCCATCCTTAAAGGAATTCCACACGAATGTAAGAAGGCCACCCTTCAGTAATACAGAGCATTAGTGAGACCACATCTCGAATACTGTGTGCATTTTTGATGTCCTTAAAAAAGGTTTACTCATTGGTTTTTCTGACGAAGGGTCTAGGCCCAAAACGTCAGCCTTCCTGCTCCTCTGATGCTGCTTAGCCTGCTGTGCTCATCCAGCTCCACACCTTGTTATTCCTTTACTCATTGATTTCTGGAATAAGTAGGTTGCCTTATGAAGATAGGTTGAATAGGGTGAACCTGTTTCCACTGGAGTTTGGAGAAGTGAGTAGTGTCTTGATTGACGTACATAACATTCTGAATGGTCCTGAAAGTGGAAATGATGTTTCCTCTTGTTGGTTAGTCCAGAACTATGTCGCACTATTAAAAATTAAGGGTCACCCTTTTATGACAGAGATGAGGAGAATTTTTTTTCTCTCGAAGAATTGCGTGACTTTTGGAACTTTGTCCCAGAAGGTTGTGGAGGCAGGGTCATTGAATATTTTTAAAGCATAAGTGGTTAGATCCTTGGGAAATCAAAGGTTATCAGGGGTAGACGGGAATGTGAAATTCAAAACACAAAAAGACCAGCCACAATCTTATTGAGTAAGCTCACCGAGCAGGTTTGAGGGGCTGAATGGCCTACTTCTACAGCCAATTTGTACATTTTTATATGTCTTTGCATCACTCTGACACAAACTAATGTGGTTGCCTCTTAATTGCCCTCTGAAATAACTTAGCAAACTACTAAGTTGCATAAAACTACAACCAGCATTTGAAGAAGATTAATGAGCACAGTATCAGGACGACTAGGAATGGGCAATGAATACCAACTTTTTAGCAGCAACATCTACATCCATGAGCACCTATTGCAAGTTAAAATGCTGGAGCATAACTCCATCCAGGAACTGAAGAGTGAACACTATCTACTGATTAGGATTCATAACTACAGTAACCGATCAAAAACCGAATGCCACCCACTCCCCTCACACACAAATGAATACCATATACATTATAAAGATACTAGGAAAAGATTGCAAGGCTGTGATTTAATCTCACTCTTTTACTATCGGGTGCCATTTAAACTACACACAATTAGATTATTGCCTTGTAATCACTCCCAGCTATCCATAATTCTACAGTTGATGAATGGTTTGATAAAATTCTGTACAAGTAAAGAAAACCTCAGTAAAAAAGTTGGACATCTTTGTGATTTGTAACTGGGCAATCAGCCAGGTTGCTGTAAAATTCTGAAGTATATTCACAGCACACAAAACCTACAAAAAAAAAAACACACTTATTGGAGGTTTTGAGCAGTTTTACTTCAGGCTGGTTTTAAAATGGTACTGATGGACAACCCGAGCTATAACGTCTCAAATGAGCATCATTTTTTACTATTGTGCAAGTCTTCCCCTCAACCCCAAAGATGGCAAAAGAGCCAGACCCACATTAAAACATATTTTTTAAAAGTATCTAGTACACAAGGTGGAAAGGTCTTTTGCATGGAGAAGAAAAAAAAAGCCATTTACCACACACAAGCTTTGAAAAATGATACCAACTCACAAAGGCGAATCTTTATTGTTTTTGCTTTGTTATTGACTTCAGTCAATTCCAAAGTTGACACCGCAGGGAAAAGTATTTTTTAAAAGACCACAACAGTGTTACAAGTGGATTAATTGTCAGACCACACTCACCGGCACACAAAGTGTTTTGCGACCATTTTAAATTCCACCCAAACAATGGCCACAGAAACTGTGTTCTCATTGTTCCGGAGTTACACAGAAGATATCATATGTCTTTCCATGTCATACAAGTTTTATTGCCACAGGCAAGGCTGAACTTACAAATTCAAGAGAAAATACATTGTGGCTGAGCTATAGCTAGCTTCATCAGTGCAAACAAAAGCCTGTTTTATACAAGGAGCATTCCGTAAGTACTATATTTGCAACACTTATAAACCATGAGGGAGTATTGTTGAATTACTGGGAAATCACTCATACAGAAATAAGGATTTTTCAATTCTGCTGCCTGATAACTTTTCTAATTTAGCTTCCCATATACATGACAGTACATGAAAGACACTTTCAACAAACCAGTATTCTACATACTATATATGAAGCAAATATACTGAATATGAAGTAGGAGTAAAAATCACTGCAGCATTCTCTAGTGAGCCATGACCTCTAAGACAGTAGTTCCCTCACAAATACAGACATAGTAAAATAGTCTCAAACAAACTAATTATCTATTTTGTTCAAAACAAGTTGGTGAGAACAGATTATAGGAAAAATCCACTGTACTTTACTTTACAAAATGCATTACCAATTACTGGTGCCAACATGCTTGGTATGTAAACTAAACATTCTCTAGATAGAAAATTTAAATTTTAAAATGTGTCAAAATCACAATCCTTTGATCCAAATTAACAGCCATAGTTAACCTGTTAGCAGATCCTGCAGTGTAGTGGTGTTGATTCAGCATTGGCAGAGAAGCTGAATTTGTACTGCATACACAGTATTCTGAGCTCAACAATAACGAGGAAACATGATAAATTTTATACATCTCAATAAAAGCAATTTGTTTTCTTTTTACATTCTACAATGGTTAAAGTGAAAAGAACGCTGTCACTGAGTACAGTTGTCAAAGTGATGAGAAGACACAGTCAAGCTAAAAAGAAAGCTGAATTCATACTGCTGCTAAACAAAGGTGAAATTCAGTATCAATGCTGCTGAAAATTAATATCCTACAATGTTCTGTAAGAGGTGAGATAATGAAAACACTTTCTCAAGGGGTTTTAGTACTTAACAGGTTACAATACACGCAGGGAGACATGGCTCAGCAAACAGACATACGTATTCAGTCAGGTTGCCAACCTGTTCGAAATTAAATCCATCTCAAAATCCAGACTGTACGACTAGATCTTAACATTAATATTAAAGTGATGTTCACAGAGAGATAACATTTATCATTTGCAATTTTAGTGTAATTCTCCCACAGTGCAACATGTTAGTTAATTCGATCCCAAATAGTACATCATATTAAGAATCTGCTCATTTTGACAAAAGTTCTAGTGTCTTGTTGCACTGTATAATCCTATAGAAGCATTTAATACAGAAGGCAGCTATTCAGCCCTTTAAGTTTATACTAGCTGTCTAAAGGAGCTACTCATTAGTTTTTTTTTATCCATCAACTGAGTGAATCGCTGCCAACAAGTACTAAAAGAGGAGCGGGAAGGATTGCAATTGGAAGGGGCAAAGAAAGTAATGGGGGGTTGGTCATTGCTCTTAAAGGCTGATTAATGTGAAATAAAGGTTGTCCAGTTTATGCATACACTGGTGTACATCCTGATGCCTATTGTGTGCAGTTGACATCATTGGCCATCTGAATGCTATTTCCACATAACTCTTTATACTTTTCCTACTATAGTACATCTCCAATTCCATTTCTAAAGTTACTATTGAATCTGCTTTTGCCACTCTGTCAGGCAGTGTGTTCAAGGTCATAACAACTCATTAGTTAAAAGTAAATGCTCATCGCCTCCCTGTCTTTTTTGCCAAATGTCATAGGTCCGTACCTTATGGTTCCTGATAGTTCCTGACAGTTTCTCCCAATTTTCTCTATCAACATTTTTAGTTTTTAAAAAAATGGTACCCATAATTTAGCTCAGTCAGAAATTCAAAATGGTGACATTGTTTCGAAACAGTGATTGTTCAATAGCCACTCCATTCCTAATATGGCTTTTCAACATCTGCATGTTTATTGCCAATTCCAAACACACCCAGATAAAATCATCCAGGTAAGATAAATAGGTCAATAATCATGAAGGTTCTTACTTTCAAATACATCAAATCACAATGAAATTACCTCTTCATTCTTGATACTCAAGCAAACTAGAGTATTTCAGAGCAGAAATATTTTATCAGTTTCAGTCATTCCAGATGCATTACTCTGCACTAATCTTCCAGCTCTGTGCTTGTAAGCTGTTTTGTGTAGAAGAGCATTTTTAGGTTCTAATTGTTAATTTTATCTTCCTCCATTAATTATGTATATTTGGTGAGGTTTTGGAGGGAATAGCTCTTAAAATCAACGTTATACAACCATAAAATAAGCATCAAACAAGACAAATCTGAAAACTTGAGAGATTTTAGAAAGGATGAACTTCTGCTTCAATCTGTGTTAGCATTTCTCCTTAGATTAGTTTAAACAATACGAAGTGAAATTGAATTAACTGCCATCATGTCAGCAAGTCTACTGAGACCACTGGTTGACTCTGCAACATGAAAATACCAATCAATAATCCTTAGAGGCCTGTGTAAGTATTATGACTTACCTGAAGCTCTCCAAATAGAACGATGCACAGAAAAGCTGGTTTACTACAGTCAATACTCTTGTTAACGCAGTTTTTTTTACACTAACAGGGAAATTGCAAAGGAAAGTACACAACATTCCAGTCAAAGTTACTTCAAATTTTCTTGTTATGGGCTTCTGCTGTTCCAGATGCATCATTCTGAACCACTGTCACAGTTACTTTCTTACAATTTTCATCCTCATTCATTCCAAACAGGAATGTTCAACCTTCCACAATAAAAACAGAATGTGCTGGAGAAACTCAACATCTATGGAGACAGAAAGAGAGCCAATGTTCCAGGTCTAACATGAATCTTTTTCAGAGCCAGAGAGAGATGAAAAAAAAGTTAGGGTGGAAGTGAAACAGAAGAAAACATCACGGTGAAGTTAGAGGGAGAGGGAGGTGAGTGATCAAAGTGCCAAAAGAACAAAGGGAGTAATCAGCCCACGTGCTAAAATGGAGAATAAAATGGCTGTCAGCCACCACACCTGCATTCAGATGACCAATGACATCAACTGCACACAGCAGGCTTCAGGATGTGAACCAGTGCATGCATAAACTGCATGACCTTTATTTTACATTAATCAGCCTTTAAAAGCAATGACCAATTCCACATTACTTTCTTAGCCCCTTCCACTTGCACTCCTTCATGCTCCTCTTGGTGCTTTTTGGCAGCGATTCACTCAGTTGATGGGGATGAAATAATGGCAGTCATTGCTCCCATAATCCCCTGTGGCCTGGAAAAAGCCTCAATTTGTAATACAGGTGGCACTGTGCTCTGGGTGAAACTATTCACCCTTGTGCAAGTCCACAACTTTGTTTGAATCTCAGCCTTTATTTCTCAGCTTCTTGCTGATCAAACTTTCACTTTCCTGATCTGCTGATTATTCAATCAGGTGATTTAAATGTTCACTTATTGTACTCACTGTAAAAATTTACATTGTTTCCAAATGATATTGGCTTCCTCTTTGTGAGATAGAAAGAAAAAAGGCAAAGGAACTGGTAATGGTTGTGATAAAAAGTAAAAGTATAAATGCACAGTAGGTGTTAAAAGCAGAATACAGGAAGACAAAACCATGAAAATGTTACAGGGTGTAGGGTATAAATATCAATATGGAAGTCAAAGTTGTTGAACACAATTTTGTGTCTTGATGACTGTTAAGTGCCTTCATAGAAAATGGGGTATTGTTCCTCCAGTTTGCAATGGGCTTCACTGGAACACTACAGCAAATCCGTGTCAAAAATGTAAGCATGGGGCTCCGAAGGTGTGTTGAAATGGCAAACAGCTGGAAAGTTGGGATCATGCTTGCAGACTGAGCAAATGTGTTCCTGAAAGTGGTCACCCAATCTATGTTGTACTATGACCCCTGAAAGAAAGTTTATGAGTTCATGGCAGAAGTACAGGGAATGGGTGAAAAAGGCTGAAGGCCCTGCCAATCACAGTGGGAAGGGGAATTCCTGGTTGAGGACAAAAGAAGACATGTTGGAAGTATCATTGTGAAAGTCAGCATTATTAGAACAGATGTGACAGAAATGCAGAAACTGGGTGAACGGAATGGAGTTCTTACAGGAAGCAGAGTGTGAGAAAGTGTAGTCGAGGTAACTGTGGGAGTCAGTGGGTTTATAATGAATATTAATAGACAGTCTATCCCCAGAAATGAGACAACGAAGTAAAGTGAGGAAGTAACAGAGCTGAATCAGATGAAAGTGAGAGAAAAGGGTGGAAATTGGAAACAAATTTACTTTTCCAATTCTGGATGAGAACAGGGGGAAGCACAAACACAGTCATCAATTTATTGGAAAATTTACTAAATGAGGGAGTGCAGGTAAGAAATAACAATAAGAAATCTTCCAAATACCCTACAAAATGATAATGCATAACTAGTTTTTGGGGACCTTAAACAGTGAGGAGGTAAAACAGCATAGAGTCACAGGCAGCATGGAAACAGACCCTTCAGTCCAACCAGTCAATGCTGACCATAATCCCAAACTAAACTAGTCCCACCTGCCTGTGCTTGGCTCATAGCTCTCCAAACATTTCTTATTCATGTACTTATCTAAATGTCTTCTAAATGTTGTAACTGTACCCATACCCATCACTTCCTCTGGCTATTCATTCCACGAACCACTTTTTGTGTAAAAAAATTGCCCTCATGTCTTTTTTAAGTCTTTCTCCTCTCACCTTAAAAATATGCCCTCTGGTCTTGAAATTCCCCACCCTTGGGAAAAGACAGCTGCCATTCACCTTACCCGTACCCCTTATGATTTTATAAACTTCTACAAAGTCACTCCTAAACCTCTTACACTCCGGTGAAAAACGTACCAGCCTATCCAGCCTCTCCTTACAACTCAAACCCTCCATTTCAGGTAACATCTTGGTAAATCTCTTCTGAACCCCCTCCAGTTTAATAATATCCTTCCCAAAACAGAGTGACCATAACTGGGCACAGTACTCCAAAAGCAGCCTCACCAATGTCCTGTATAACCTCGACATAATGTCCAGACTCCCACATTCTTATGTGTGAGTAATGAATGCAAGCGTGCTAAATGCCTCATTTTTCTAAACACAAGAATTATATGATTTAATGATTTATAATTTAGTAGGATGCCTTGGGGAAGGGAATCAGGTGTTGTGGGTAATAAAAGCGAGGTCCAGGGCATCATACAGGAAATGGTCCCTTCATACTTTTGAACATTTTAACAGCTAACTTTCAGCTTAGCCTAATTGCATACAGTAGTTTCTTTCCTTGTTCAGATTTAGGACCTACTCAACTTGCTACAAGTTGTATAATTGGGAATTCTGTTTATCACTTAAATTCGACCAGCATATTAGAAAACGCGCACTAACAATTTCAGTCTGAGAAGGATTGAGTGCTGGCGGATTAATACTGACAAGCGCCTGACCAGTGATGGGCCTGTACCCATAATTCCAACTTTTGTGGATAAATCAGTCTGAAAAGGAACTGAGAATCAGAAAACTTTATCTCTCATCCACTCACTTTTGTGTAGAGAACTATTGTAGTCAATTTCTATTTGCTGCATATGCTGATTCCAGGGTTTTATGAAAAAGAAACAAGATTTACTATTTTATAATTGCACCATTTCTTAGCCAGATTTTTATTCAATAGAAAATTGATTATTTTTAAAAAAAGGAACTAAGTAAATACAGACGAGTTTTATATAAAGTGAATCTATTTAAAAAGATCACTTAATGTTGATTCAAGTCATGACTAACAAAATAAATAATGTACATGTAGACTATGGTTATTCTGCTTTACGGCTTTTAACTTCGTTTGGCGCAGCTGTATTGTATTTATACTTTAAGTATAAAGTTTAATTTAGAACTATGAAAAATTACATCCAAAAAAAAGTCAGAAAATGTGCTCTCATTTTGGTAGTGGAGGAAGAAACAAAAGTGCATATGGTCATCTTCAAAAGCTGATTCAAGTGTTTAATCCATCAACCCTTTCAGAGGCAGTATGGTTGAGAATTTACTCATATATTCATAGATTCATACAGTGTGTGTTGATACTGGATTGGCCCATCAAGTCTACACTGACATAACTACGACTAAAAGTGTGCTAGCCCCAGTTTCCTGCACTTGTCCCATATTCTTGAATTTTATGATATTTGAAGTATTCATCCAAATATTTTCTAAAGGTTTTAAAGTTTCCAGCCTCCACTACCTTCCCAGGCAGTGCATTCCAGGTCCCACCATCTGCTGAGTGAAAAAGTTCTTTTTCCCAAATCCCCTCTGAATCTCCTGACACTTACCCTAAAACTATGTCCCTTTATGATTAATCCCTCAGCCGAGGGGAACTGCTGCTCTCTATTCACCCTGTCCATAACCTCATAATCTTATATACCTCAGCCATATCTTCCCTCAGTCTTCTCTGTTCTTAAAAAAAATCCAAGCCTATCTAGTCTCACCTTATAGTACAATTTCTCCACTCCAAGCAACATCCTGGTGAATTTCCTCTATACACCTCTATCACATCCTTCCTGTGGTGAGGTGACCAGAACAGCACTTAGTACTCCAGTTGTAGCCTGACCAACAGTCTGTACGAATCCAACATTACCCTCTTGCACTTATACTCTATGCCACGACTTATGAAAGCAAGTGGCCCATTTGCCTTCTTAACTATCCTATTCGTGTACTCTGCCGACTTCAAAGCTCCTGGAAAAATTACTTCAAAATCCCTTTGTTCTTCTAAACTACCAATGTCCTGCCATTCAATAAATACTCCCTCATCTTGTTTCTTCCTCCAAAGTGTGTCACCTCACACTTATCAGGGTTAAATACCAATTGCCACTGGTCTGCCCATCTGACCAACCCATCTATATCTTCCTGTAACCTACAGTCTTCTTCTTTGCTATTAACCATCCTACCAATCTTGCTGCCATCTGCAAACTAATTTAACATTCCCCCACATTTTCATCCATATCACTTATGGATATAACAAACAATAAGGGTCCCAGTACTGATCCTTGTGGTACACAGCTGGACACTGACTTCCAGTCACTCAAACAGCCTTCTACCACTACCCTCTGCATCCTATTACCAAGCCAGTTTCTGATCTATCTCACCAAGGTTCCTTCAATTCCATGTGCTTTAATCGTCTCGATCAGTCTCCCATGTCCAAAGCTTTGCTAAAATCCATATAAACTACATCAACTGAACTTCCCTCATCCATACATTTGATCGCATTTTCAAAACATTCTAACAAATTTGTTAGGCATGACTCCCCATCTGACAAAGCTATGCTGACTATCCTTAATTAATCCATGCCTTTCCAAGTGGATTTTAATTCACTCCTTCAGGATTTTCTCCAAGTTTCCCTACCACATGACATGAGACTCACTGGTCTATAGTTTTCTGGTTCATCTCTACCACCCCTCTTAAAAATAGGAGCCATCCTCCAATCCTCTGGCATTTCCCCTGTGGCCAGGGAGGACTTAAAAAGTTGTCTCTGCAGTTTCTTACCTCACCTCCCACAGCAGCCTGGGATGCAATTCATCTCAGCCAGGGGACTTGTCTGTTTTTAAGCCCAACAGAACCTCCAATACCCCTCTATTTCCTATGTCAAACTACGCAAGCTCCTCACAGTTCCTTTTCCTGAATTCCATACCCCCAAAACCTCCTTTTACAGAGTGAAGACCGAAGAGAAGTATTCAGTCAACATCCTTCCAATATCCAGTGGCTTCAAACACAGGTTGCCTGTTGTCTCCTAATGGGCCCTACTCTTTCCCTGGTTAACCTCTTCCCTTTAGTGTATTTGTAAAATATAATAGGATTCTCCCTAATCCTGTTTGCAAGTCCTTTATCATGTCCCCTTTATGCTCTTCTAATTGCTTTCTTAAGTTCCCTCAGCACTTCTGATATTCTCCGAGGGCTGCAGTTGAATTGATCCCTTTGGAGTTCTAAAAGCCCTACTGTTCTTCCTCATCCGGTCCTGAATTGTCCTAGACATCCAGGATTCTCTGAACTTATTACTCCCACATTTCCCTCTAAAGGGTACATGTTGCACCTGTAGACTCCCCAGCTCCTTTTTGAATAACACCCACCCTCCCCATTCTCTGCTGTAGACTTACCCGCAAGGAGCTGTTCCCAGTCTACTTTATCCAGATCCTGCTTTATTTTAATAAAATCTGCCTTTCCCCAATCCAAAGCCGTTTTGTTGCAGGCTATCTCTTTCCTTGTCCAGAACAAATTTGAACCACACCATTTTGTGGTCACTATCGCCTACATGTTTCCCCAATGCCACACTGAACATTTGTCCAGCTTCTTTCCCCAGAACCAGATCCAGCACTGTGCAGTTTCTTGTTGAGCTGCCCCTTGTACTGATACAAAAAGCTCCCCTGGGTACATTTCAAGAAATTTGCCCCTTCTAAACCCTTAACACTACGACTATCTCAATTTATGCTGGGAAAGCGGAAATTCCCTAGGATAAATACCCGATTCTCATTCTTACACACCTCCTGTGAACTGTCTACATATCTATTCCTCTATTTCCCGTTGACTCTTTGGGGGCCTATAATAGTTAACATTCCTAAGTTCTACTCATAAAGTCTCATTTGAGAACTCTTCCAAGATATCATCTCTCCTCTTTGCAGTAATTGACCTTTTAATTCATAGTGCTACACCAACACCCTATTTACATCCTCCTCTGTCTCACCTAAAGATCCCATACCCTGGAATGTTGAGTTGCCCTTCCCTGAACCATGTTTCTGTGATGGCTACAATATCATACTTCCATGCGTCAATCCATGCCACTAACTCGTCAGGTCTTACCTATTACACTCCCAGCATAAAAATAAATAACCATCCAGCCTTGCCTTACTCTCTTGGCAGTCAACACGGCTGAACTCACTGTGACTTACTTTCTTTGCTGTAGCATAATGTGTCTCAGTTTCATCAATACTCTGCGTCCCCTCCCCCTGCCAGATGAAGTTAAACTCCGCCCAACAGCATGAAGATAACTACCTGCAAGGATGTTGGCTCCAGTGTGGATCAGGTGCAGATTGTCCTCTTTGTACATGTCCCACCTTCCCCAAAAATGGTCCTCGTGAGCCAGGAATCTAAAACCCTTCCTCTTGCACCAACTCTTGAGTCTTGTATTCATGTATCCTATTTTCCTATTTCTAAACTCGCTAGCATGTGGCACCAGGAGTAAGACCTCATTCCTCACTTTTCCCATATTGTGTGCCACAACCTCTGACTCATCGCCCTCTCCTTACAGGATGGCCTGAAGCCATTAAGTGACATCCCTGACCATGGCACCAGGGTGGAAACACACCATCCTGGAGTCACGTCTTTGGGCCACAGAAACACCTGCCTGCTGCCCTGACTAAAGAATCCCTTGTTATTATTGCTCTTCCTTTCTTCTTTCTCCCCTACTGTCGAGTAAAGCCGCTTGTGGTGCCACAAGCTTGGCTCTGGCTGCATTTCTCCAAGGTACCAGCAACCTCGCCTCAGACCATTGTTCTTATCTGAATGTGTAACACAGCTGCATAAAATTCTTAACTTTCTAAATAAAATTCAAAACTTTTAAGTTAGACCAATGGTCTATTTATTTGAAATGAGTTGATATCTCTGTTCATTAAGCAGGGAAAGCTTTCTGAAGTAAGTTTGTCAAGCACGGACACCATAACATCACTCACAGCAATGACTAATGCAATAAATAGACTAAGTCGGTGAGAAATATTAAAATGAAGATTGATAGGTTTAGTTCGGTAATGCCATTAAGGGTTAAAAAAAAACAGGTTACAGCAAGTAAATGGATTTCACGAATGGATCAATCATGTTTGAAATGAACAATGAAACAACCCAAGGTGCTCACTGGCATACTCCAGTTCCCTTAGAAAATGATTTTTAAGCACAGCCACAAATGTGGATCACCGTGGACTGACAAGAAAAAAAACATCCAATGCAGTTTTTGCAAATCAAATATTACTTACAAATTTGAGATAAATATTGTAATCCATAAAGCAATGTTGCCATTCCCAAAAACAGAGTAATGCTTTTACAGTAAAACTGTCCTCTTGCCATTCAATGATGTCCCCCAAAATTACTGCCATCGTGAAAACTCAATTTCATACAGTTAAAAAATTGTCTACAGGTTGAAATGAACAATGCTATAAGCAAAATCAAGTTCTTTCACAGACACTGCTAGTGCATCAGAATGGATAGGCTATCTCTGTAGCCCCTGTACCCATCTTTCCTAAATCCCACCGTGTCAGGACTCAAATTTGATTTAAGAAATCTAAAAATCCATGGGTCAGCAACTAGAAAATAACTAATGAAGGTACGGACCCAAACAATTGGCAAATGTCCTTCAAGTTAGGAAACCTGTCACTCTGCCTGGTCAGGCTTAGATGTGACCAATCCACTGTGTCTGGTATTTTTTCTTGAAGTTACCTCACAAGCTATTGTTCAAAAAAGGCACTACAAAATACATGAATAAAAATATGTCTCTGCTTCAGACCATCCCAAAAGCAAGCTCATCACAAGGACTAAAACAATTCTGGAAGACAACATTCCAACAGCAACTAAGAATGAGCATAACTAAGAATGAGCATAAATATGGTTTCGCCAAAACCCAAGAAGAAATTTTAGGAAGGTGAAAACTATACTCAACAGAATCTAAAATGAAATGTGTTTATATATAATAAATTAAGCTGTTTTAAATTGTTGAGAGCATATTTAAGCTGTAACATTATTATGTTACAACATACACAGGAGTATTACATCTCTGCAAATGAGAATGTATATTTGTTCAGTTCAATGAGTCGCTCTACTGTAACATTCCCATAACATATCACTCCCTGTCATACACACTATGACAGCACCATTTATGAAAACCATTCAAAATGCCACATGACACCATAAAAAGCTACCAAATTGTAAAAGAACTTACCAGAGCCCAATCTCTGAAAGCTCCATTATTTGCATCGAGTTCCACCATCAGTGTGCACTGCTAGCAAAATCACAGTAAGCCAGATTCTAAGGCTAGCATTTTGCTGAGAGAACACTGTCGTACTGGCAAACATAAGGCTAGCTTTCTTTGAATAACTAAATCAAAATAAAAAGCAAAATACTGCTATTCCACAGCACAGTTCCGTGACTATTCAACATTTATGAGCGTTGAATATAATTTCGAACATCTGGACGTGTAGCATTCACAGTTATGGAATTATTTGGATTTCGGATCCAGACTAAATTTCACATTCATTCCAAGTTTCACTTCATGTTCGATTCACCTTTAAAAAGTAGGTGCATCATTTATCCCCATCAGGCACCACTATCTAAGTACAGGTGCAACAATGCAGGATGGCAAGTCAGAAAAGTACTTTTTAAGTTCTTTTACATAATAATCATCCAACTTTGTGAAGTCAGCTGAAGTTGCTGAAGCCTGGGAGGGTGCTCATCCATCAATCTGCCCAGTCCTAAACTTATTAATTAACAAGAAAATATATGTGGTCAATTTGGATAAGATCTAAACTCATTGTCTCTATATCTCCTTACAGGAGACTTTGACAAAGATCTGCCATTGTTTCTGATACTGGTGAAACTGAGATTGCTCTACTTGTAAACTTAACCTCAGTCATAAGTTTAAATGCTCCATGAATGTTTCCAGACATGAGCTTCAAGTCTCCTGGACAACCACATGTGCAGGCTATGTTGTCAGCTGGACGAGTTCCAGCTCCAGACTTTTGGAGGTCGAGTTGAAGATGGTGTCACTACAGCACATCCGTGAAAATGAGAGCTTCGTGGATCGCATGTATATAGGCGTGGCTGTAGTTGGAGAGGTGGTGCAGGATTTTAAATTACTGGGTCATTGCAATGGCTTCTGGGGATGATGGGACCCATACAGTTGCACCTGAACAGAGCCACGACCAACATCTTTGCGTGTAAACTTGCTAGCGTAATTGGGGAGAGTATAAATCAACTTTGCTTGGGTGTCATTAAAGAGGAAATGCAATTGAAAAGAGACAAGTCACACTGGAGTAAAAGATACAAAGGTATTAGGTAGGGTAAGTGCAAGAGGGAACGCAATAGGATCTAAATGAGGTTTACTGTGCAGGTATGTGAATGCACAGAGTCTGGCAAATAAGGCTTCTGAGCTGTGGACTTAGATGTCCATGAGGAAAGATGATGATATTGTGATAAGAGTCCTAAGCCTAATAAAGGAACAGACTGAACAATAAATATCCCTTGGTACATTGTGGACAATAAATATAAAGTTTAGATTGGCTATGGGAAAGGACAAGGAGCAAACAACGGTAAAAATAATTATTTCAGGAAGGTCAAACTTCAAGAAGTTAAGAATCGGTCTTGTCAAATGAATTGGCAGGCAACACCATGAAAGAACAATAGGCTACCTTTAGAAAGGAATTATTTTGGGTACAATTGAGAAACATTCTCATGAGGGAGAAAGGCAGGGCTACTAATTACAGTGCTCCCCAAATGATGAAAAGATAGATAATCAGATGAAGGAGGAAAAGGGTGCTTATGACTGATGCCAGGGAAACAACACAAATGAAAAAGTAGGCTGAAGCAAAGTGTAAAAAAAGAGACAGAATGAAAAGAAACTTGCATATAGCATAAAAGGAGATCCAAATGTCTGCTTTAGACACACACATAGAGAAAGGGAGTTAAACCAGGAGTTGAGAAAGGTCCTAAAATGAGATATATGCATGTAGGCTGATTAAATCATGGTTTTCAAAAGAGACTTGAACAATTACCATAGGGAAAACATTTGCAGGGCCAAAGAAAAAAGCCAGAGGGGAGGGACAAGATGAGTTATTCTTACACAGAGTTGGCAAGGACATGGCAGCCAAATGGCCTTCTGTGTCAGAACCATTCTAAAATTGATGATACTATAATCTGCAGGGGGCATTTATCAACTCAAACTGTTCGCAATGCATTAATGCATGTAGCCATTAATAGACACAATGTTTGCTAGGACAATACCTTGAGAGTTTTTTTCCTGTGGAATGCAGGAAACAAATGGAAGAAGATGGAACTTCATTCATATGGCTGGTTGTATTCATTAGAAATTGCACACACATGGCCCACTCCACATTCAGCTTTGCGAAAGGATATTACAGCGCAGCTTGAATGTTTTTGGTAGCAATAAGGGCTAAGAACACAATTTTGAATACTTTGGTGTTTCATTGCAAGTTATTGACATTTCCATGATATTGACATTTCCTTGCATCTTTAGTGAAGTGTTGGCAAAAGGGGCAAATATTACCTCCTTGGATCTTCATGTTATTTTCATAAAACTGCTGTGTGATATCTGCTTTAACTCATTGGTGGTAACATGCTGTAACAGAAGTAGCAACATTTAGCTTTGTTTTCAGTAAATTGAAGGCCAATGAGCCTGTTTCAACTTTAGCTGAATGTTAATAATTCCGCAGCACAATTAAGAAAACATTAAATAATTCCTACGTCCATATCTTAACACAATTAAAAACAGATCAACTGTTTAACTCATTGGTATTTGTGACATTTTTACCATGCACAAAATTTCCCAGACAGCAGTATTTTCATAATAATTGTATTTGAAGTGCGACAAAATGCTTTGAATGGCATATTAAGGTACAATATAAATAGTAGTCCCTATTCTCTCCAATTCCTTAATGTGCAAGTCACATTGAAAGCGGCTAAACTACTTTACAATATTGAAGAAAGGTGTCCGAGAGCCATCCTGAAGTGACTACTTATTAAATAAATTCAATCATTTAAAGAAATGTCACCTGCTGAATACAACCACGCTTCATATAATTATCCCAAAATTCTAATATTCTCTGCATCACCCAATAAAAAAACTGATATTACATTTAACTTATGTTGTATAATACCACCAGCAGCCTAATCACGATATCAATCATAAGGCTTGTTGTGATCACTAAAGGCCATGACATTTCTGCTGCTTCATGAAGATAAAGAACAGGAACAGAATTTTGAAAATGGGTAGCAATAGCTAAACAGCTGGAAGCCTATGCAAAAGTAACATACTTTAAGTAGCATTCTGAATAACATTACAAAGGCAATAACATATCTCAGAGTTGAGATGACATTGATAAGCAACTCAAGCTTTGCTCTCACAATTGATGCCATCGGGTCAGCCCTCAATATATTACAAGTGCATGATGCAAAGTCAATATCCCACTTAAGCAGTTACTTGTAGAAATAACAGCAACATGTCCACTGTTATTACAAGTGAGACAAATATCATCACACAATTTAAAATTATTCTGTTTTTAATGACAGAAGTTTTTTTGTTATCTCAGTCTAATGACCTTGTTTTAATAAAGTGTAGAGCTGGATGAACACAGCAGGCCAAGCAGCATCATAGGAGCAGGAAGGCTGACGTTTCGGGCCTAGACCCTTCATCAGAAATGGGGGAGGGGAAGAGGGTTCTGAAATAAATATGGAGCGAAGGGGAGGCAGATAGAAGATGGATAGAGGAGAAGACAGGTGGAGAAGAGACAGACCGGTCAAAGAGGCGGGGATGGAGTCAGTAAAGGTGAGTGTAGGTGGGGAGGTAGGGAAGAGATAGGTCAGTCCAGGGAGGACAGACAGGTCAAGGGGGCGGGATGAGGTTAGTGGGTAGGAGATGGGGGTGGGGCTTGAGGTGGGAGGAGGGGACAGGTGGGAGGAAGGACAGGTTAGGGAGCCGGGGACGAGCTGGGCTGGTTTCGGGATACTGTAGGGGGAGGGGAGATTTTGAAGCTTGTGAAGTCCACACTGATACCATTGGGCTGCAGGGTTCCCAAGCGGAATATGAGTTGCTGTTCCTGCAACCTTCGTTATAGCACTGCAGGAGGCCCAGGATGGACGTCATCTGCGGAATGGGAGGGGGAGTTGAAATTGTTTGCGACTGGGAGGTGCAGTTGTTTAGTGCGAACCGAGCGTAGGTGTTCTGCAAAGCAGTCCCCAAGCCAACGCTTGGTTTCCCCGATGTAGACGAGGCCACAACAGGAACAGCGGAATGCAGTATACCACATTGGCAGATGTGCAGGTGAACATCTGCTTGATGTCGAAAGTCTTCTTGGGGCCTGGGATGGGGGTGAGGGGGGAGGTGTGGGGGCAGGTGTAGCACTTCCTGCGGTTGGAGGGAAAAGTGCCGGATATGGTGGGGCTGGAGGGGAGTGTGGAGCGGACGAGGGAGTCATGGAGAGAGTGGTCCCTCAGGAAGGCAGATAAGGGTGGGGATGGAAAAATGTCTTTGGTGGTGGGGTCAGATTGCAGATGGCGGAAGTGTCGGAGGATGATGTGTTGGATCTGGAGGTTGGTGGGGTGGTACGTGAGGACGAGGGGGATTCTGTTTTGGTTTTTATTGCAGGGAGGGGGTATGAGGGATGAGTTGTGGGAAATGCGGGAGACACGGTCGAGGGCATTCTCGACCAGGAAGTTGCGGTCCTCGAAAAACGCGGACATCTGAGATGTACAGGAGTGGAATGCCTCATCCTGGGAGCAGATGCGGCGGAGGCGAAGGAATTGAGAATAGGGGATGGCATTTTTGCAGGAAGGTGGGTGGGAGGAGGTGTATTCCAGGTAGCTGTGGGAGTCAGTGGGCTTGAAATGGATATTGGTTTCTAGGTGGTTGCCGGAGATGGAGACAGAGAGGTCCAGGAAAGAGAGAGAGGTATTAGAGATGGTCCAGGTGAACTTAAGGTTGGGGTGGAAGGTGTTGGTGAAGTGGATGAACTGTTCGAGCTCCTCGTGGGAGCACAAGGTGGCGCCGATACAGTCATCAATGTAACGGAGGAAGAGGTGGGGTTCAGGGCCAGTGTAGGTACGGAAGAGGGATTGTTCCACGTAACCTACAAAGAGGCAGGCATAGCTTGGGCCCATGCGGGTACCCATGGCCACCCCTTTTGTCTGTAGGAAGTGGGAGGAATTAAAAGAGAAGTTGTTGAGGGTGAGGACGAGTTCGGCTAAGCAGATGAGGGTGTCAGTGCGGGGGGAACTGGTCGGGCCTGCGGGACAGGAAGAAGCGGAGGGCCTTTAGGCCATCAGTATGGGGAATGCAGGTGTATAGGGACTGGACGTCTATGGTAAAAATGAGGTGTTGGGGACAGGGGAATTGGAAGTTCTGGAGGAGGTGGAGGGTGTGGGTGGTGTCACGGACGTAGGTAGGGAGTTCCTGGACCAAGGGGGAGAAAATGGAGTCCAGATAGGTGGAGATAAGTTCGGTCGGGCAGGAGCTGGCAGAGACAATGGGTCGACCAGGGCAGTCAGGTTTGTGGATTTTGGGAAGGAGATAGAAGCTGGCGGTGCGGGGTTGGGGAACGTTGAGGTTGGAGGCTGTGGGTGGGAGGTCACCTGAGGTGATGAGGTTGTGGATGGTTTGGGAGATGATGGTTTGGTGGTCGGGGGTTGGGTCGTGATCAAGGGGGCGGTACGAGGAGGTGTCGGAGAGTTGGCGTCTGGCCTCGGCAATGTGCACCATACTACAACTGCACCTCCCTTGTCCGTGGGTTTTATGGTGAGGTTGGGATTGGAGCGGAGGGAGTGGAGGGCTGCACGTTCTGCGGGGGAGAGGCTGGAGTGGGTGAGAGGGGTGGAGAGGTTGAGGCAATTGACGTCACGATGGCAGTTGGAGATGAAGAGGTCGAGGGAGGGTAGGAGGCCTTGGGGTGGTGTCCAGAAGGAGGGGGTGCATTGGAGGTGGGAGAACGGGTCAGTAGAGGGAGGGTTAGGATCACGGTTGAAGAAGTAAACGCAGAGGCAGAGGCGGCGGATAAACTCCTCAACGTCCAAGCGTGAGCGGTGTTCATTGATGTGTGAGTGGAAGGGGACAAAGGTGAGCCCTTTACTGAGGACTGACCATTCATCCTCAGTAAGGGGGAGGTCTGGGGGGATGGTGAAGACTCGGCAGGGCTCAGTGCTGCTGTCTCCTCTGGAGAGTGGATTGCTTTTAGCTGAAAACATTCTAGGAGCTTGCTCATTGAGCATGACTACTGTAATCACAAGTCAGCATCATGCAAAATTTATGACAATGAGCCCCTGGTATTTAAAACAAAGCCACCCATATTCTAGTTTTGGAGCTTCTAAGGTGAATTACTGCCCCTCAACTGTAAGAGATTACATATTCAGTCACTTCCGGATTTATCTGATTAATTCACTATTGACTTTTAAAATGTAGTCAACAGTAATAATGACGCATTACATAATCTCTTGATCATCGCTCGTGATGTTGTTCGTAAGTTGTATGGAGCCTGAAGTATGGAGATTAGTCACTGGCTTGGAGGAGCTCAAAGATGTAAATTCAACACAGGAGAGCTGTCATGTCTCATGGTTGCTTGTGGCAGCAGTGGAAAGGCTGAACATTTGTGCACTGACGCCACATTACCTCCTTTCTTTCAAACAAGTCTGGTCTACGTTTCAGCAATAATGTTGCTCTGGCCAGTTTGCTCTTGATTTGCAATCCAACTGGTCTAATCTCAGGGAAATAGAAGCACAGTTATAACTACACTATATTCTTTGTAATAGAGATAGATTCTAAAACAATGCAGATGTCACAGATGAAACCTAAATGAGAATACAATTTGGTTTTGGCCAGTTGGACAATTTGAATATTATATTAAAACAACTTGCACTAAGGAAAATAATTACATTTTCATTATAAAATGATTACATCATGATCATGTGAAGGATGTTTGAAATTCTACATCTCTATAAGTAGAAGAGCAGCTGCAGGAGTGACTAAAGTAATTGTTAAATAAATACCTCATAGGAAGCTTTTAAAGGTGGGGAGGATGGCAAAAGATCAGGCAGGTTTGGAAGAGTTCCAGGCATTAGAGATGAGGGAACTGACGCTCTCTCACTGACAGTGAAATCAAGAGAGGGGCAATGAGTAGCGTGAAGACAGATGAGTAGGTCAGTCTCAAACAAACTAGATGATCCAGAGTTAGACAAGGTCTGGAGAAGGGCCACACAGCAGATGGGTTTCAAAGAAAAAGGAGACGCTTAAGTTCATTAGATCAATAGTCAGCTAAAATGGGAAATAGGAGAATGGGGTGGAGACAGCAAATTTTACATGATTCTGGGCCAGTAAAGAATTGATCTTGAAAAATTGATAAGGAGATTGTGGAGAATTTAGGCCTGGTGGTGATAAGAACAGGGATAGGAGTTTAAATGATAATGGAACCTGAACTAAGAACAGAGACAGAAATGACATTAACAGCCTTTGTATATAAAAACTTCCTACAGTAATTTGCATAAGATGCAAAACTACAATTAGAAACCACAGTTAACAAAATAGCACATCGGATGATCAATTTGAAGAAACTCCTCTCCAGCAGACATTTGTAGTTTGTATTGCATTTACATCACAACATCCAGCCAAAGAAAATATGCCACATCAACAGATTTAACTGCTAATTTGCACAAATCAAAT